>WTSP01000403.1:6991-30642 GCA_025331215.1 Actenoides lindsayi | reverse complement strand
CATGGGCAGGGACACCTCCCACTAGAGCAGGTTGCTCACAGCCCCAGCCAGCCTGGGCTTAAACACTTCCAAGGATGAGGCCTCCACCACCTCTCCGGGCAACCTGTTCCATTGTCTCAATAATAATAATAATGCTACATACTTAGTTTTTTTTCCAGTTAGTATTGCAATTAAAGAAGAAAGCCATCTCGTTAAAAAAAAAAGTGCAAATCTCTAATTCTGAACACACATGACACTGTCTCTTAAATAAGTTGTTCTACTAATTATTTTTTGTTTTTACTTAGTCACTCCAGTATGCAACACTTGAAGCATTAGCATCCTCCAGCATAGAAAAGCTGTAATGGTTTAATAAAGCTCTATACACTCTGGTGCATTTTTATCGTTCGAAGCCTTATGAACACGGCTTGGCAAATGAGGAGGTACAACCTGCTAATTTAATGAGTACAAGACCTTCCATCCTGGGTAATTCTTCTAGCCCAGAAAAAGAGTACACTTCTTTTCTCCCCAGAAGAGGAAAAAAAGAATTCCTCTTGTTAACAGTAAGCTCCAGCAACGGGTAATCAAACCTGAACTGGTCCCCAGCAGCAGCTCTCAGCGCATCGCAAACAGCGCTCGCTTTCTAGGCTGCCCATCCCATCACAGACGTGGGTTCAGGGACCATCAAAGGGCTCCCGGGTGCCCCTGTGGTACCTGCTCTGGTAGGAGAGCCCCAGCACTACGTTCAGAAGGTGACACCAGCAGAAGCAAAGAGATGAACGGACACATCTTTTCATTTAAGTGCTGGAATTTTAAGTAAAGCTCCCCCGACTCCCCAAGGCGTATTGTTGCTTCCATCAAAGGGAGGCAGCGAGCGTGACCGATAGTTTGATTTTCAGTGGTGCTTACGTTCTGCAGCTCTCATCAATTGCACTGCGAGTTGTAGGTACTCAAGGCCAAATTTTTTTTTTTAAAAGGTAGGTAAAAAGATGACAGGAGCACTGGAGAACCTCATTTTCATTACAGGAATTAAAAAGAGAAAATATAACAAAAGGATGTCCTTGGAGAGGAACGCGAATAGTGCAGAGAGCCTCCAAAAATGGTACAAACCACAGGAAAAACCCAGTCTCTGGTATGTCCAGTCATTGGCTTGGGATTCCCACAGGAGAGAGGAACCCACACCACCATTTCAAAGCCCCAATTTATGTCCTCTTTCAAGAATCAGTTCAGTTAGAAGCAGTAAAGTCCTCTCTCCGTCAGTACTGCAGAAACTGAACAGCAAAACTGCATTATCCATTAAGAGGTTTTGAAGTCTGTTTGTTTACAAAATGAGAATTACTTTCACATTTCTAATTAGGTAGCTATTAACTAACAAACAGGGAAATCACACCAGCATATGAAGCTTTGCTATCATCACAACCTTATTAAAAGGAGAGCTTAAGATTTTACCAAGAACAACAAATTAATCATGATAATGTTTTTAAATTATCAAATGCAGAAGTCAAGAGGAGGCTTTTTAAAAGTTCTTTGAACCAACATATTTTCTCTGCTGATGTCAGAATTTAACAGGATACAGTAAGAGAAAAGCTTTTTCAAGTACTTCTGGCATTATTCTAGATATGAAAATCTGTGAGGTACACTAAATTAAGTCAAAATTAGATCATGCATAGTCATTCTGCCACTCTTACACAGGGAAAATAACTGCTCTAGCATTCAGAAGCTGCCAGAGTCTTTAACCCTTTCTGACCTAACACAGCAGAGTACATGCTTGCTGAAGTGTTACAGGTCAGAGACCTCACCAAGTCCAAGGAGACCTCAAATGCTTTATCATCATTCTGTGATCCCCTGCAGAAGAGATTTCCTCACGCACTTTAACCAAAACAGAGCAACGCCTGAGAATTCAACTTGGACATTTTAAAATCTGCTGCATTAAATATACACACTTTCTTTTGACCCTTTTCTTCCTGGTTTAGAAACACGGCCTGATGGGCTGTTAACTTTTATATCTCTCCATACTGACAACAGACCAAAGAGGCACGTTAGTGATGCTTTCAGAACAGCATTTGAGACTGCTACTATGTGACTGTGCCATCACACACTATGGCAGAAAGCAGCCAGAATTTACAGACTTCATTAATCCTTCCTGATTTGGGGGTCCTTCACTATCTGTAGGAGGCTGTCATATTTTATTTTAACAGCTAGCAACACAAAGTACACAGACTTGGGAGTCAAACTTTGAAAGTTGTAAATAAATACAGACTAGATGACTAAATGCAGGAAGATCATTTATGACAGAAAGTTATGTTTCTGTAATTCCAGAAAGCACAAACCTGAATTCCCCACATCCTATTAAAAGGCTTCTGCTCCCATGACTATTACATTGAGATCACACAAAAGAGCTTGAACAAGGTAATGAACTTCTAGAAGGCTGCTCTGCAGCCTTGGTCTCAACGTGTGCCCTGAGGAAGACCCCTGGCAAAGAGCTGTTGGTGGCCTTCACCAGTTCTCCAGGGCCACCACTGACAATGGGAGGTGATGGAGATCTTCAGCCTGTTATTCCTCACAACTCAGGCTAACAGCTTTTTTGGTAGAGGCATCCTTCACACACATGTTGAGCACAATGAATTCGTTCAAAACAAAACCAATTTGTTCCAGCCACTTAAGAGTAATCCTGCTTTTGCCTTATATAGAGAGATGGAGATGCCATTACTATTTGGGCAGCATCCAACCATAATGCTCCAAGAACTAAGGCTCAAACACTTCTTATACAGCACCAGGTCTTTCCATCCCAACAAACTGTTTCTCTCAAAGAAGTACCTTTAAATATATACATTTGCTGCTGTAAACTGAACAGAAAAGGACTGAGATGGCCTCTAAAGAGGAGGTCAGGCAATCCCATGTGTTTTCTTGCAGAAAGAATTTAATTTATGCATTCAGTCAGGCAAGTGCTGGAGAATGGTACCTAACTTACAATTATCAGGCAATCTTGATCCACAGTGTAGTTCTCAGTCACTCCAATCACTGTAAGTCCATTAAAAGTTCATCACAAATAATATCAGTAAAATCGTTGTTTCCGAATTTTTAAATACAGCCCTGCCAGAAACTGCAGCATTTCTGCTCTTCTGCACAAAGTGAGGCTGATGGCTATAAGTAATCTAATTTAATGCTCTCAGAGATTAATATTTTACCATTAGCACCGTTAAGTTCAAACAAGCACTTCAGGACAGTGTATGGCCTCTAATTAGCACTACTAATGTATTTCTGGTTCTTCCTAGGGCTGAAGCACTCAAGAGCTCCAGTCAAACACAGAAGAGAGAGGATCCCAACCTGCAGTTTCAATGAGTAAACAATTCCAACCTCAGAGCTAATTTTATCACCCCATGTACTTGACAAGAGAGAGCTGCTTACTGATACAGTTAAGGTCTGTTTTACAACTTTGTTTAGTTTTCCAGTTGCAAAGGCAGTTTCACAGGCAAAGCTCAGCTGGAGCTTTGTTTCTTGATACGATATCCAATTGAGAAGGCTTCCAAGGGTAATTGTTGTTGAGAAACGTATTGATTTGCTTCTGAGAATCTTCAAGATTCTTGAGGAATTGCAATTGGGAGCTCCCCCCAAAGGATTTGTCTTCGAAATAATAGCAGCGATGTATTACTTTCCTCTTGTGGGCTACAAGACTTCAATTAAAATTCAAATTCTGCATTTGAAAACAATGCTGTGGTATCCAAACGGATTAGCACTAAGGGCCTCGTCAAGTGAGTGGACTGAAGGAATCTGCACAGCATTTCTCAATTCAGCCTAAACTAAGTTTTGTTGATTGTTCAAACTGCAGCCAAGGTATCATTTATGGGGAATTCCTGCTGCTACACCTACCATACTGACAGGCTTTTCTTTTCCTGAAGAGCCAGGTCCCTACAAAATCCACTGCGGTGCAATTTTCATTGTGATACTACCAAGGAAAGGCAAAGATTCTTCCTGGGGATTTGCCGTGATACATTTATAGTTCCCTCCCTGCTTATCCATCGCAATGCCCGAGGTGGAAGCAGAAGAGAGAGCTGTCAGTCGGCTGCCACCGCTAACTCGGTTTCCTCCCGATTGTGTTCTCACCTCAGCGATTTGCAGCACACATCAAATTACACTGGCAAGGATATTTCAGCTTCCAAATGCTTCAAATTTACAGAGTACGAACATCCATTAAGTACTCATTACTTAAACGATAAGTGCTGTCCATTTGCATGCACAACGGTCACAGTCTAGAGCAGGATACGTGCACGGGGACCTGCTCTGCAGCCATCTCACACGCGGGGTCAATGGGAGATTCCCTGCAGCAAGTGCCAACACAACTGGGCACCATAATAAGAACTGTGTTGTTCCAGGCTAAATAAGCAGCTCTGCTGCTCGATCCTGTGGGTTACGAGGTAATTAGCTTCTAAATAAGTGAAATCAATGGATGTTTTTGCAGAATCACACCAAATAAGCAGTAGCTTGGCACACAGAAGGGAGAAGCAGTCCCAGTGTTACACAGTCATGTTTGTTAATTCCTAGCTTAATTCCACCAACTTGAATAGCTTTACAGCAGGAGAAGAAAAACATAGCCTAGGGTTACGAGTAAACTCTAAAAAATTACCCTGCAATTTGAAAGCTAAATTGAAGTACTGCTCTTCTTTGACACCTCCACTTAAAAACCCTCCTTGCTTCCAGGACAGCATACACTGCCACCTTGGAATAGCTTATGGAATCCCACTGGCACCAAACTCCTGATATTTCCTTGGAAATCACATCACTTGGTGATTTCCTGTCCTCATAAACCCCAAACTTTCACCACTTCTGCATCAAGCCAAATTTATAATCAAGTAAGTACTTTGAAGAGTTTTCTTCTAAAGCCTTTGCCTTTTACACAAACCCTTGCAAAGCCTTCCCAGTTTCCTCTGCATGACGTCTGTCCCCATCCTCTCATCTCTTCATACACCATGAAGCCACATTTCTACTTGCAGCCATCCTTAAACGACCTTGGGAATACTAAACCATATTGCCCCAGAGCAGTAAGTACACTCCATTGTTTCTTCAAATTTTTCAGGCTCAAATATTTGAGTTCCATCAAATAAACCTCGTTTCGTGATAGCTCTGCTTCCTCCAGGGCAGGCTGTGCAAACCATACCTGCCACCAAGAACCGAAGAGGAGCCCAAAGCGGGACGGCAGCTGACCAGCACTCTGCCTCGGAGAGGATCAGCATCGTTCAAAACACTTCTGCATCGCTCCAGCAACACAGGAACTAGGGACGTATTCTTCAGAGACTACATCTGTTCCCAAGTTACCCAGGCCAGGCTAGGATTTTTAAAATACACTCCACAAAACCAAACATTAACTCGAGAAGACCCAAAGCGGCACCGTAACTGGCACACCACCAGGAAGACTAATCGAGTGGATTTCGACAGCAGCAGGAGCTCAGGTAACAGCTATCCAACCCATCAGAAGGGAAAAACAGAGGGGAGCAACGATGTCAATCACACCCACTGAAAATGCAACACACAGCTCTGCTGAGGGCTCAGTGAACAAACCTGCACCAGAAGGGTGTAACCAGCAGCTTTGTTCAACCCTCCCCCGAGGAAGGCGTGAAATGCACCAAGTTTGCAGACAAACAACAAGGGAATCATTAAATTCTTCCATTAGAAAGAATTTACCCCAGTTCATGACAGCCACGCAAGTACTGATGGGGGAAAGTAGCTCTGAACAAAGTGTAACTACGTAGGAGACCAAACTCTGACTGGGGAATAATAATTATCTGAGGGAGCTCATTTCTTCTCCAGCCCTGTCTTACTGGTAGAAGTCTCAAACAGGGAAGCAAATATCCTGATGAATTCACAGATGGTGCGAGGAAAGAAAGCCTCACTGCTCACAGTCAAGTGCACTAATAGACAACACTAACTGTAAGATGGGCTCAAACTCAGCTCAGGGGAAAAAGAGAGCCCACCTGAAGGAGGGATGGAGCAGCTCTCCGTTGAACAAGAGACGTGGGATGAGGAGCAGAAGGCGAGTCCGTCACTTGAAAATGAAGCCGTGATAATTATCACCTCTGAATTTACCCCATGGCTTTCCAGCTGGGAGACCCAGGGCAGCACCTTCCCAGGGCTGTGTGGACAGGTCTGTTGCGGAGGGAGCCAGTGGCACTTCCTTCGCAAGAAAGCAGGGGAAAAGCCATATATATTCCCAATAAAAACTGGGCTCTGAAGGCATCTCTCCCTCCGGGCCATTATATGGGTAAACTAGGTACTGAACAAATGAACTAGCTACAGTCAATCCGTTCCTGCAATATAATTTTTCCAGATATAGTAAATGACTTTGAGTAGTTATCATAATGTTATCTGCAGAGATATATGAAAACTATATAAATACCTGCAAATGCATTTACCTAATAATATTTACCAAATGGCACTGTTCCCTCTGCTGCTTGTAGCAAACTCAGTCCTGGAGCCTACAGACAGGTTTGCCTTATTAATACAGACAGCTCTCTGCCCGTGTATTTTAAATACCTTAGAGCACAGTACCATCTGTGTGTATTCTACTAATGAGCTACTTCTTAGACTGAGGAAGGCCAGCCAGCCAACACCGATGACTCAGATGGAGACTGACTAATTTTTAAGCAATTAATGAGCTTCTCTCTCACCCTACATAGAAGCTTCCTCTAGTTAATTCTCCTGGCATATTACAGCGCATCCTATTCTAAAGAAAGTTTCTCACAGAAGAAAATAAAGAGGAACACAGCACGGCCCAGACCAGTTCCTTAGCGCTGAGCCCAAACCCCATGTGTGGGACAAGCTTGAGAAGTCCCTGCTGGGACAACCCCGAGCGTAGGACACACAGTTCGAGGAGTCCCTGCTGGGACCCCCCTGAGCAGGGGCTACACCACTGCTCCCCAGTGCAGGCAGGACGGGGAACAGCAATCCTGCACAGGGGGTAGCTCAGCCCTCTCCCTTGCTCTAGGCCGTGCTGGGCACTAAGATACCTGCAGTAACGCTCTGAAGGCCAGTTCCGTGCTTACACGAGACCGTTGATGGGTTCATTCCCTCTCGCCTCCCAGTTGTCTGGAAGAACGTGACACTGGGCACCACCAACCCCGGCACATCTCCGGGGCTGGGACAGCCGCCCGCTCAGGAACCACCGGGCACTTAGCACGGTGACCGACAGCTCCCGTCTCGGCCTTTATCTGACTGATGGGGTTTTAAAAGGTGAGCCTTAAGGGGCTATTACGTTACGCAGAAACAGAATTCCCCCTTCAGCCACTAAAAAATATTTCTTAATAACCTAAACAAAGTTTAAGGAGATCAAAATTACCTTTTACAGCTCCCTGTTGGAAAGCACCGTAGCAAAGCACAGAATGAGTATTAAATTATCGCCGTAATTACTTCGCTAATGCACAACTTTCACGTGCACAATAAAACCATTAACGGGGATCCGATTTTTACAAGTATATCGCACATCACGATTCTGAAAGGGCAACCCTAGGTGCAGGAAAGGGGGTGCTTGTCTTGCACAAACCTGAAAAACATGCCAATCACAGCACTGAAGCTGTAATAACAGAGAGCTTTTACCCAGCAGTTCCCAGTGATAAAAAAAAAAACCAACAAAAAACATTTGCCTCCCTTGAGAATGCTGCTGCTTACACACCAGTAACAGACTGCATGTAACATTTCAACTTGGGTTTACGTTATCAACTCACCCTACAGTCACGCTGTGGAATTTGTATTTTGTAAGTTCTCGTGATCAAAGTACGCAGCACTTTACTTTGGAAGGGGGCGGGGGGATTGTTCCAGAAGACAACAACTAATTACTGCAGCACATCAAGGATCTTCCCGAGGACAAGATGAAGCAAGCTGGTAACACATTCTGCAAGACACTTCACACGAGAGCAGGCTGGACAACCAACTGTTCCCAGGGGCTCCGTGTCCTTCAGAGAGAGCCATCAATTGCAGCTCTTTATGAAGGAAGGCAAATGGAACGGTTCATTTGCAGACATTTCTAAACCAGGATTTAATGAAGAGCCTTTCTTTACGGGGTGAGCTTTACACCTCCCCGTGTAAGGTCCACAACAGTTGCAGCCAGGCATCCCAGCTGGCTGGATTTTGGTTTCAGCTCTCACGCACTAAGTCAGAGGCGTGTTTTGCAGTTAGAACAAACCCATTGCACTGAATGGTAAAGAGCAAATTTAATCACCCAATCCAGATGAAAAAAAAATCATAATGCTGTAAATAATATGATGTAAAGTCACAGTGAAGAGGAATTATGTTGACCTACATCAGAAGTCAGCCAAAAACCTTCAGCTTTCAACCTGCTCCAGTAAAGCTGAGACACTCCACTCCTAAGGGCAGTTTCCACTGTAGTCCTCTCATTCACCTAAAATTACAGACGTCATTTTGGATGGAAATATTACATTAGTGATACACATCCTAATTTGTTACCTTATTTTTGATTGTCTAAAAGCACACCATTATTCACACCTCTCTTTTATACAACAGGACATGATTTTCAGGCTCACATCAAAAACAAGTGATAGGCTCAGGGGCTCAAATCTACAATAATCATTTTTCTTGGCTTGGGTTTCAGACTTGCTTTTTAAAACACAAATACCAGAACGAGCAGGTTTCAGAAATACTTGAAAGTTGGTTTATTTTCTCAACAACACATACTCTGAAATGGGAGCCTGCAACTAGAGAGGAAGAAGCAGGTCCAGAAGGCAGTGCCAGGCCCCCTTCACCAGGGAGGCATGCCAGAGAGCAGTGCTGGTGGCCACAGACCCACCTGCAACCTGGGAGCCAAGGCTGCCTGTGGGGTGACCTGGCTCCACTAAAGTGCTCTCACTTTCTCAGTTTTCAGATCTCCTCTGCAGCCAACTTGTGAGACTTGACATCAGGAACTGCTTCCCAGCAGGGAATCCCAGACACAGTAGGGTCCTGACCACTGTGTTCAAAACCTTCTAGCTTCTCATTCCACATCCCTATCAAGGGCCACAGAAGTCCTAGTGATCAGCTGCAACTCTTGAATGGCCCAGAGATAGAGAGCCTGGGAATAACCCTGCCTTTGATTCATGTTCCAGCAGTTTTCCATTGCTCGTTAAGTGTATCCATCTCAGGGAATTAATGTTTAAAATGAAACTGTGTAACTGAAGAAGAAATTCTGACCAGAATACCATTATATCTCTGCATTTTACCATTACCTGAAAGACATCAGAGCCTTTGTATCTCGCATCACTCTTCCCTTTCCAAGCCCACCCACAGATATATTTTGCTAAACTTGTAAGACAGCAAAAGCATGCATGAAGTGGCTCTGCATGTTGATCCAAACAACCTTAGGATCACAGAGTGCGCGTGCAAAACAAAAACATAATGCTTAAATCCAAGAACAAACAATTCCTCCTGTCTTGTGCAAAATCTGATCTGCTGTATTCACATCAGCCTTCACAATGATTAAGTCAATTCTATTTTCAACATACCAGAGTCGCCATTAACTTTCGAATAATAAAAAAAATAAAATAAAAATATATATGAAACAGCTTTGCACTCCGATTTTAGATGGTTTCGTACTGTGGGATAAAAGGACGAGCATTTCTTTAAACAAACTTGAACATCTGGTTAGACTACGCACCGAGGTGTCCTTGGATAAAGCTGTTTTAAGCTGTTCACACATCTGACGACAGAACTCCAGTTCCTGGTATTGCTAAAAATCTCAAGGCAGCTACCAGGTAAACCCAGTGCGAGCCCAGAGCGGCTGAAGTGCAGCTACCTGCACAGTCACGGAGGTTTACGGTCAACGCGTGGTCTTTAGGTCAGAGGAGTAAATATACACACCCAAGAGACCCTGGCTAGTCAAGAGACTGACTGGCATCTCCAAGGCTCAGGATCCCTCGGGTGTTCCCTGTGCCATTTTACAGTCTTAAGTGTTTTTTCCTCCTGTGTCCCCCACTATACACTGGAGGACAGTTTACAGCCAATACACACAACAGACATGGAACATTCAAAGGCAAAAGCTCTTAGCCTAAAAGTAGTGCCCGCAATCTGGTATAGCAGAATCTCCATCCTCGTTTCTAGCAGGCACATCTCACTGTCTTCTCTTGAAAAACAACAAAAATTACAAACATGTTTCCCCAGCACATGAATCCAAGGACATGAAACCACATTCTACACACACATTTATTTAGCCTCAAAATTTCTCTCCAAGGTGTTGGCACTACAAGTGAAGGGAGGGAAAGGTGTGTTATTCCCCCACATTACCCTCGGTGAGCTGGGCAACCTTAACACCGTTTCGTCCCTGGGTGATTTTCTATCATCTGTAAAATGGGAGCAACTCCGATGCAAGCATTAGAGACAAAAAGCACTTGTATTAAATACCATGGTAGCAGATGTTTACTGACAACACCAAACAGTCCCATGAGATTAAAGAAAAAAAAACCAACAACCCTGCCAAGGTAAGAAAGCACAATTAGAATAATGGAAGTCCAAAAAAAATATACTATCATCATGTTTCAAGGCCTCTACTACACAGCCCCTAAGAAATGTTTAAGCTGCATGGATGGTACTGGATGCCCAAGCAGCAGTATGTCCCCCAACGCAAGCAACAGTGACGTACAAAATATTGGACTTTAAACATTTGAAAGGAATTTGGGAATTTCAAGGGTTTCTTTCTGCCCTGTTCAATCGAAGAGGACCTGAATCCCTCAGGGGCTTGCCCTGACACGTACCAGTCTGCCTGATGCCTCCTGTCCCAGAGGGGCTGGTGGGTCTGGTCAGCAGTCAGGGTCTGATGCAGGTTCCTATTCCTCCCACTTCATTACAGCAGCAGGAATGAGATAATCAGATGCAAAATGTACCTCATGCCAGGTCCTGCTACTGCCTCCAGTTTCTTTATTAAAAACCACTGAACAATGCTTACAGCTGCCTGGATCAAATGGTCTCCTACTTATTCAATTACTATTTAATTTCCCTTCTGGAATAATGGCTGCAGAAATCTCAGTAAATACATTGTTAAAGTAATATTGATCCCTTCAAGATCCAAATCGACCGCAACCGTCTTACACTGAAGTGGCACAACACCTTCCTTAAAAAAAAAAAGTGTCTGGGAATGAATTTCCCTAGGTTACAAGCAGCACAACAGAGCTCCAGTTCTGTGAATCTCAGAGGTGGGGGAGGTTTAAAACATGTCAAGCTAACAGAGAAAGGAACTGCATGGGGAGGGCAAGCGAGAAGGAAGCGGTAGGAGAGGCTGGCGGGCACGGGCAGCCTGTCACTGGCTCTGAAAAGCAAAGCACTCAGGTCTGAAGCTTAACTTTAAGCCTCTGTCTTAGCACTGTATGTTTTCATAGCAGTATGTATTATAAGCACTAATTATGCTTCTTGAAGGAAGGAATCGATTGGATTTGAAAGGGTTAGAGATAATAAAGAGATAAAATGTACACTCTAGAGGTGACACTGCAGCTGAGATCAATTTGGCTTTCAACTGATAGATAGGCAATCATTTCTAATCTAGGGGCTTGTAACAGCACCACAACCACCTCACCCGGGTCTGGGTACTACCGTTTGCACATCTGTGCACTGCACTAAAAAGGATTGCTTCCTTCACAGGTCAACCACTTGAAATACTTAACTCTGCACCTCCTGAAAAGGGAAACCTTCAACGTTCCTCTTTTTATTTGTAAAACCAACTGCTCCAAACTTAAATGCCAAAAAGTAACCAAATACGGTTCCAAACCGTGGGACCAAAAAGAATTCTCCTTTCTCTTGCTGCTTTCCATAATGACCCCAACATCTCCTACCTCAGAGTTTTGCTGCTTTCACAGATACATTCACAGCAAAAACAGTAAAGAAGTTTGCAATATGATGTGCCACAGGGACTAGCAATTTGAACCTGAAATGCACTTCAAGCAAGGTTCTGAAAGTAAAGTAGAAAAAGTTCTTTAAATTCAGTGGACAGAGACATAAGAATGTGTATTAATATTCATACCTAGTTCAATTTAAGAACCCCAAGCTACGTTTCTTCAAAGCTACAGAGCAGGCTGTAAAACCTGCCTTAAACATGGAATCAGGTTATGAAAACCCAAGCACACTTCAGAACTGTTCTGGGTCACAAGTTGACCCAAAGCTAAGCCATTACAGCACAGACTCCCTATAGCTCCTATAGGTCCGTATCTCCCTAAGTTATCTCCAAGCCTCTGTGTCACCAGATATCCCAAACTGAGCATTCATCTCGAGGACCAGTGAACACGCTGAGCTTAAAGCCTGTGTTCTGGATAAATTTGTGCTGCATTATTTATATTTTCATTTGAACATTACATAAGAAAGACCTGCCAAAAATATTTTAACCAACAAGGTGAAAACCAAACCATGTCAGAACAACTTTGTCTGTCCATCAGGTCAGTCAGTTTTGGAGTAAAGACATAAGCCTAGGACACACATCCTCTAAGTGAGCATACTAGAAATATCCAAGTGAAGAGCTCTCTTAACATTTCTATTTACAAAACAAAGCACAGACACCTTGATACATTTGGGTTTTTTTCATTGGAAAAGGCCCCATTTGGGGGAGAGGTAAAAAAAGTATTATCCAATTAAAGGTATAGAGCTGGAAGATTTCTCAGTCATGACTGCATGCCTACTAGGGGTTCAGATATTGTTAACAAACTTCTGCATTCTGCAGCCAGATGGAGAACAGATATTCAACAGCTGACATGATGCCCATTGCAAAAGTGGAAGATGATAGATTTTTAACTGAGGAAATTACATTTCTTTCACGTTTTGCTTATTTTTCCCTGTCCCTAAAGATCTTACCTTTGCGATTTACTGCAGTTTGGAACAATTTAATTGTGTTCATTTGTTTTATTCAGATGCAGTCGCTGTTTCCCTTTTGGGAACGGAATCTGGCTTAAATATTAAAGTATCAACTCAATATTTTAATTGTTTTAATTATACATGAACTCATTTTAAGTGAGTGTAATAGCTAAAAATCTGTGTTTAAATAAATTCAATATTTAAACCCTGTCAGATTGAGGTCACTAAAAACATCCACAAACCTCCGGTAGATTATTTCCTTTCTTGTTCTTCTCTATGCACCTCCCTTCCTCCCCACCAGCAAGCAGAATGAATGTCTAAATGGTGCCAGCTGCCTCCCAGATAGGTCTGTCCAGCTGTAATGCCACTTTCTGTCTAAAGGAGAGGAAACCAGGGCTGAGACTCCCATAACAAAGTGCACAGGCTACTGGTTCCTCACAGCTTACTTGCTGGTAGCCCCTCGAGACCTGACTGAGCACACGAGGCTGGCTCCTCACCTCCCACCAATCCAGAGTGAACAGATGGAGAGCAGACATGAACCTGTATGCAAGGGGGACTGTACATTCCTGTACTGATGACAGCTTAGAACAATGGCAATTCTGACTTTTTTTGTTTATTTGCTGGAGCTGTGCATAACCTACCATCTTCTGGGAAAAGAGCTCAGCGTGCAGCAATTAGTGTTGCCAAGCTCCCACTTCCTCTACACTTGCATGTTATTAGCAGGAGGAAAAACCTGAAAGCCTCTTTCGCATCGCTCATATTTCAGAAACTGGGAGGGCTCACAGCCATGCATTTTACACCCGTGCCAGAAGTCAGCTCCTCAGGCAGATGCAATTGCAAACAAAAAGCACAAGGTAACCCAAGGGCTCATCCTGCAGTTCCTCCAGGGGCCCACTCCAGCAGGAGCAACAAATTTTTAAGAATCAGGCTCCTCTAGGATATCCCACTCCAGGCACAAAGCCACGAGTCCCCACCTCTGAAGTACAAACAGCTCCACTCCCACGTATGTCACGGTTTTCATGGCCCAAGTGATCAGGCAACAACACAGGAAAACTGAGCTTCATAGAAGAGAGCAGCAGGAAATCCTAGGCTACAGCAATGCCAACCAGGAGCAAAGGGAAGGTCCCCTAAAACATCTATAGCAGAGCACAGTAAGTTGTTGCATGACATTTAACAGGCACAAATTATCAAGCCAGTAGGTTTGAAATGAATGTGTTAAAGCACTACCTCCCAAACACTGCAACTTCCATCAGTGATTTGAAGACAGCTTGGCTATACCCGTGCACAGTAAGGCATGATGCTAAGTCAAGCCCTGTCTTTCCCAGGCCATTGGTAACAAGGCTGGGTGCAGGTGGAGGGGCAGAGATGCACCTGCTCTTCTGGCTTATAATTGACTTTTGGGTGGTCTTTAGACAAAGAGGAGGAGAAGGGAGGCCAGAATGCAAGAGCACATCTATCTAACACACTACAGAGGAGAAGACATGAAATTCTGGCTGTGTAGGCTGGAGGACAAACCAGTGCCAGGCCCGAGACAATTAAGCCCTGTTAACCTGCAGAAAGACTACCACCAGCTCTGCAGGCAGCAGCCTCACAGAAACCTTGGGGATGCCTACCCTTACTCCTCCACACAAGGTTGGCATGCCCTCTGGAGCTCTCGCATGCTGAGACAGGGTATTTCAGCTCAGCAAATAAATACAGCAACAATAAATGGCATAAATTATTCACTAGCGGAATTATGTCTAGTAAGTCAAAGGGAATCTATAATCTGAAAAATCTCTTGCTTAAAAAATGCAATGATTTTTAAATTGGTTTTACATTCCCTGCCACGATTATTCAAAGCGCTGTATACAAAGAGCTTGGGCAAAGAAGTCCCATAATCAGATTAAAGGGAAATCACCTATCAGCTGGGAACCTGGCAGCTCCCACATCCTCCACTTGTTTGTGTAACCTCCACCTGTAAAATACCCTCTCCAGGATATTGCTAAGGCTGCAGTCCCAGCATCAGCTATTTGCTCAGTTTTACTTCTTAAAGCAGGCAAAAAGGATGACCTGAAGCTTTCAAAAAAAAAAAAAAAAAGCTTCTTAATATTAAGAAACGCCTGTGAAACTTAAGTCAACATTACGTTCACGCAGATGCTTGAGGCAAACTGTTCTGCTCCCACCACAAACAACAATCATTACTCTGTAGACGTGACAGATTATTTCTGTAGCATCTGGCTGTTGCTGCCTGTAAAGCAGAATCTGACGAGCGTAATTAAATTAGCTTGCCCGTTTTAATTATTTTGGCACCACACCTCAAGTGAGAAGCGGCCAAACAAATTGGTCTTGCTGCAAGTTTCTCTGTCATTTTTGCAGCCACACAAGGTACTTGAAAACCTATTTGTAGCCCTCACGTAGATTCCTGTTTGTCTTCTCCAAATGGAAGCGTACTAACCTGAATCTATAACAAAGGGCAAGAAGCAAAGGACACGAGACAAATCTCTTCCTGAACTGTTTTTCTCTTCCCTTCCATGAGGATTCTTTCTTCGGTAAAGTTTAATTCTACGCTTGCAGGTGGAGTACAATTTCATCACCTTCTCTTTGACATCTTAGATCCTCCATTCCTGACCTCCCTTTAATGATTCTTGCCTGTTGTCCAGCCCCTACATTCGCTGTCTGGAGTTCTCACACTCAACTTTCTCCCCTTGGGTGTCCATTCCTTGGCTTTGAAAGAGTATTTATTTTCCCACCAGCCTCTGAAGATGCCTTCCTAGCCAAACCCTTGTTCTGTGTAAGACAACTTCAGCTTCACTGATAATGCCCTTCGGGACATTCTACTCCCTCTCTGATTGCCTCGGATCTAGTGGTGCCTTTGCATTACCTGAAGACATCACCACACCTTTCCATCCCAAGTCCTCTTCAAATCAGCTCTCTCCAGATTCTCTGTACGCCCTAACTGAGAGATATTCTATTATGTGATATTATACACATGCTAATCAACTTTATAATTGCTCTTGTACTTAACACTAATCACAATTCTGGCCCTTCATGCAATAATTCTATGTTATTTCTTGGAAAAATGCCAGTCTACATAAGTCGAAGACATCAATACCCTGATTTTCCTGGTTTATTGCCCTAGTAGCCCAAATCTGTCTTTATCATCAGTGTCAGCACTTTCTGTGCTCTGCTTCACACAGCTCTACATAACTGTCTGCATGATTACCCTTCCCCTTATAAGGATGCTCACCAGCTTGGACACCCCCATACCAGCAGCCAAGACCCAAGAGCAGCACATCCATCCACAACACTGCTGCAGAAACCCTGTGCACAGGGTGTGATTTGGGCACCCCACCCACACCCCTCACCCCGGCTCTCATCTGCAGCAACAAGAGTCTTCCTGCTTTCAGACATCCTGCTGTTTACGCTGCAGTGCAGCTGCCCACAAATAACCAGCAAATTACTTTCCCCTTCCCACTCTCCTTTAGCAAGACACCAGTAATAAAAAGCACCCTGAACTAGACCCCAGCTCACTACAGCTCCTGTCACCCTAGTGAGCAACGTGGTCTCAGTGTTTATTCCTGCATTTGCCCGGCTGCATCCATCCCTCTCCCTGATCTTCTACTTAAATAACAACACAAATAGTTAAAGTTCAGATGTCTCTGAAGCATCTGTTCCTTCACAATATATAACATTCAGTGAAGCCTCAAGCAATCAAACCACAATCATTGAACCACAGAATGGCAGGGGTTGGACAGGACCTCTGGGGACCACGCAGTCCAACCCTCCCACTAGAGCACGTTGGCCTGGAGCAGGCTGCACAGGAACAATCCATCATACCTCAAGACTCTTTTCAGAAAGGGAGTCAAATTATCCATTTTCCTCCAACTGCTGAAATCACAGAAAGGGAAAATGCATTTCACAAAAAATGTAGTGGGGAAAAAAAAAAAGAAATCAATAGTTTGCTCCAGACAGCAACCTAAAAATCAGCACACGAGAGAATTAATACTGAAGGTGAACACCAACTACATGATCGTGTATTGCAAAAAACTATAATTTTACTTTACATGCATTTTTTCCCTTCATCTTATACTCAACACATACCAACTCAATCAAATGAAAAGAACCAGCTATTCACCAGTGGGTTATATTTAGCAATAGGCAGTCCAACATGTTAAAGCATTTTCCCCCCCCAGCACTCAACCTGAATTGATACCGTCAACAGCTGCCAACAGCACGAGACATTCTGCAGAATGAAAGCAAGCAGATTCAAAAAGAACCCCCAAACCTAAAATCTAAAGAAAACTACTGAATGCTGCTATAACCACAGGCACGTTACTTCTACAGAGGTATACTTCTGATAAAAGAAAGGCAAAGGCCCTTCCTTGCAGCCAGGTGGTGTTGCCTGGCACCAGTGAACCAAGGCTGCTCAATTCAACAGATTCTGGATCTCACAGGGGTTCCCACCCAGGCCAGTAACAGCAGTTTTGAAAAGCACCAACACCATCGCCCCGAGCAGATTTTAGATCAAGCTCCACTGCAGCCAAATCCCAATATCCATGACTGCTCTCACAGGGCAAACAGGGCTCAGGCTACAGTGATGTAGACTAGTTTGATTTAGCAATATCCTTTTATACTTTCTAGCCCAGCAGGAAAAAACTGAGCCTGGCATCTGGTGTTTCCCAGAGTAACACTTCCTAGCCTGGGATGTGACAGCTAATTCTTTATAATAGACCAGTAACTTCTCTCCTCCATTCTCAATAAATACAGAAATTAAACTAAAACTGGCAACAGCAAGAAAAGTCAGTAATTTCTGTTTGTGCCTGCATTGCTGGAAGCGTTGGCTGAAGACACTGAGGGCAGCAAGATCAAGAGAAACCCTCACACTTGTATGTACAGTGCACAGCTTCTGGGAAAAAATGAGTTAACATGCAAGTTTAAGAGTACAACATTCATCCTTTGAGGGGGCTGAGCTGCATGAACTGGAAGTTACTTCAGGTCCTAATACAGGTGAAACATTATCCAGATCAACCGCCTATCCTGGAAGGAGATTCTCTAATGCTTCTTCAAAGTGGTCTGTTATTATTAGTGGGTTTCAAAAGCAGATGTAAACATAAACCAACTCCCACTGCCAGAATAACCAGAGATTACCTGCCCAGGAAAGCTCTTCCCAGTTAACCCTATATCACACAAACAGCTGGCATTACTTTTTGGAAGATACCCTTCCAACGTACAAAAATACAATCATCCAGATTTAAAAGTCACCACAAACCACATCCACAGTTAAGCAAATCCATTAGCATGAGTAAAAGATTGACTATTAAAGCAACACTGAAGTCATTATTACCTTTATGGGTTTGCAATTAGATCATCCTTTAATTTTTTTTTTCCATAAAAGAAAACATAAGGACACTTTCAAATAGCTTATAGTCACATCAACAGAACATTACAGTGAGAAAAATCACCCTGTAACATCAGGTAAGCAAATCATATTTGATTTGATGACCTTTTTCTTTTTTTTTTTCCTTCCAGAAGAGAACATGAAGTACATATGCAAAGCACAAAGCAACCTTCTAAAATGCTTGATTGCATGAGCACTAGGTCCAGATTCAAAAGGAAAAATATTTTTCTGTGACTTACCAGAATTTCTCTTTGACACGAGCTTCAAATTCATGCTGACTACAGTACAGATCACAAGAACCAAGAGAACAAGAGGCTTCATCTTTCACTTTCTGTGACAGCTGAAATGCAAACATAGTATGAAGTCTGAATCACAGCTCTTCACTACAACAAAGCAGCAGCTACAGTTAAACATTTCTCAAAGAACTATTACAGGGCAATGGTTTAATCTAGTGAGTTCTGGGTTTATTTTTATGCAGAGGTAGGAAAACATAATGGTTCAAAGTAACTGTCTATGAATAATTTATCTCCGACTATCACACAAAAGGGTTGGGGTTTTTTAAGTGACACTTTGAAAATATTATTTTGCTTAAAAAAAAAAAACAACACAAGACTTGACTGTTGATTTGAAATAGTATGGGCCTAATGTGGCAGAGTTTTGTATCTTATGTAAGGGGAAAACTCTAATAGGCACAGTTAGTTTTGTCTCATACAAACAGGCCACATGCTTTAAAAAACCTCCACATTGCTTAGGAAAAGATAAAGAGCAGGTTATTCACACAATTTCTCTTAGCAACCTTGTTTTCCCACTGGTGACCTTGTAAAAGTTCCTACAATCAATTAATGCTATTCCAGAGATTTCTCCTGTCAAATGAAGTAAAGGTGAACAAAATTCACAAACGAATGAATGCAGGGCTCGGGATTTTTATTAAAAAGATAAAATTAATCTCTCCTGTGAAGTTTCCAACCTACTTTATATTACATACAATAAAATAAAAGAAAAAAAAATCTAGTTTAAAATTTTATTTTTAACTTCATACAATTACTGGAACTAATTCTGTTTCTATTTACAAGTACAAGGTCATTCAAAAAACAGCAAGAGCGAACGGAGGTTCCTTATCTGCACTGAAAAACAGGTAGAACAAATCTGAACTCAGCAAAGCCCATCTCTCTTTCTAAACAAAAGAGAGATGCTTAACTATAAGCTTGAAGTCCTCAAATATATGCTTAGCTTGTAAGCAGCTTGATGTATTTAGGCCCCAGAAATTTATCTCCATATCCAATACTGACTTTAGACCAGGACCCTTATTCTCAGGTAAAGAAGGAAGTCATCTAAACCAGTACAAAATTATTATTTGCACCAAAAGATTCAGCAAACTTTTTATAACACTTTCTTTGAAACAGAAATGTACAACACTACCTGTATGGACAGGCAAAATGAAGGCCAGCAGAACAGACCCATCCCTTCAACGCTCTCCTGCATCCACCCGCCCAGCCCACGCAGAGGCCCCCTCAGCTTTGGGACCAGCCCTGACCCCTGCACTCCCAACAGTCACTCCGAGTGGTAAAAAGCAAAAGGATGCCATGTCTTGTGGTTTGCTGAAAATTATTCAGTTTGATTTGCTTTCATTACATCAAATATTCTTCCCTTTAATTCCACTACCAATCTGTGTGAAGAAAATGTAAGGAACCCTGTATATATTCCCTTGCACGATGGCAATTATGCTGCTATTCAATTATTTCAACATTACCACTTAAAACTGAAGTTCTCCCCTTCTCACCTCACCGTGCTGCGAGCTATAAATAGGCAGAGGATTTTCTTCCCCTTTGAATTCTATGTTCCCTTGGGCACTTTATGCCTATTGATTCCCCACAGTAACGATACTAAAGGAGTTTTCAAGGAATAATAGGCGCTGAAGGTTGTCTGACAGTGCCTAATGGCAGAATTAGCATTCATTCTTCCTTAACCTCTCCTTGGAGTCCCAAAATTCTGAAGCAAGCGAGGCCATCTTGACAAGAGAGCTTAAAAAAGTAATTGAACTAAATCTTTTGACAGATAATTGTAATGATGATGTTATGCTAGAAAGATTTTTCAAGTGTAGCTTTGCAAATTACTTTCCCCACTCTCCTCCCTTCAGTTATTACAGCTAAAGTATGTAACTCCCAGGTCTTTTTGCATGCGGGTTCCTCCATCCCCACCACAACTGAGCTATACATTCAATACACTGAAAAATTCCAAGCGAGTTCTGCTGGTCAACATTAATTCTAGAGACGGGAAAATTCTTAGTTCTGTCAGCATTGCATTTTGCTTTCTGAAGCCCCAGGCTCACCAGGACAGTCAGTCTCTGTACCTGCAAAAATCAGGAAAATACAGTAGGAAGAGAGCAAGAAACTACTCCAGCAGCCAGTCATTCACAGCCTAGCCCAGAGCCTCAGCTTGTCCCATCTGACACAACCCCACTGAAGCTGGCATGAACATACACATCAGACTTTGAGGTGTCATCTTCACCACGCTAAACGGCCAACCAGAAGAAGGCTGGATCAGTCACACCAGTGTGACCAGTGGGTCAGCTGAGACAGCAGGCTGCTAGAGACAAAGTTCTTCAAACTGCCATACGAGAGGTGATTTTTTTTAAACCATCCAATTCAACAAAGAGCACAAGGTACAGTGTAAGATGTATTGCCCTCAGAAGAATGTCAAGTGGGCAGAAGAGGGAAGGCTGTGTGTGTCCAGGACAAAGTCTCTCAGTTTCCTCAGGAGGAGATTTCTAGGGCACAGCCTGCCGGGACTGCCATCGTGTCTCCCCGTGGGATCAGCCTCACAACTCCCTCCTCACCTGGAAGGCAGTAGGATGGACTAGAGACTCGAGACAATCCTGTGTTAGACTTGCTAACATTTCTGGAAATAAATGGGAGAGTGTCTATGATCTCATGAAGAAGATGAATAAAACTATGCTAGCTTGAAGAGATATCAGACAGGATAAACCAGTTAGCATTCAATACCATTTTTATACCATCAAGGCATTTTCCTCCAAGCAGGGCTGGTTTTGTCATTCGACAAACGTTCCCGTCACAGGCACTGAGCAGCATTTCCCTGAGGAGCTGCTTGCTCTGATGCTGCCAACTCCAAGTAGAGTAACAAGAACATAGTTCTCTACTGGATACACCTCACAAGATGGGGATCAAGTTTAGGACCATTCCCAGAAGAGTGAAGACAACATCTTAATAAGGATACAGAAATACCAACTACAGCTAATTTGCCTGAGATCACCAAGAGAAGAGACACAGGTTCAAATGCTTGTTGGGAAGGCTGAAAGAATCACTAAAGTTAATGTGTGACCTGCCAGGCTGCATTTGTTGTAAGACAAGGGAAGTTGATACCACCAGAGAGAGAAATGAGGCATAGCAAGGTGTGATGACTTTATTCTCAATTATTCCACTGCTAACAAGGCCACCTCTTCCCTCCCCACGCTGTTTGATGCTACAGACCACCAATTTATGCAGCTTTCCCAGTCTGCTGCAAGCACCCAGCAGCTACAAGGCGAGCACGCTGCGATGCAGCACCAATTCTGTTCTTCTAACAGAAACCCTGAGTCCCATATGCTGCCCAATACACTTCACCTGTGTTGACAAACTCAGCTTAAGAGGGCTTGGAAATTTGTGTCCCATTTTCTTCACGTACTTCTTATTGTCCTTCCAGCACCCACTTCAGCTCTCGTAGCCTCCCAGACTCAAAAGAATTTCAACTAACAAGGTTAGAAGAAAACACTTAGAAACAAGCAGGAAACCGAAGCATTAATATTCCGCACAAAACCCAGCACTGAGATTCCCAAGTTCCCACTTTCAATATAATTGAGTTTTGCTCTAATTTCCATCACGAGCGTTGTTTATACAGCGTTCTCTTTTAAGCAAGGCAAGAAGAGCAGTGCAAGTGTGCACTCAGGCACACGGCTGTGCACAGCCCAAGATTTGCTGCCACACCATGAGGCTCTGTACGTCCTGGTTTCTCCCCAAAAGCTGGGATGCAGAAGGTGCTCTTTAATGGTTTCCAACTGTCAAGCTTTGTTACTCAGAAATCTCTTAGAAAGAAATTACAGTTTTCACCCCCCACACAAAGGATGAAATGGCAATGGTAACTCTTTTGCTTTCTTTACAGTATCCTGGATGGAGACCTCTCTTCATTTCTTTTCAAACCATCCCCCCGCTCCACTTTTTAAGGCTTGGAATTTTAATATGAACTCTCTCTCAGGTCTTTTCTTGCCAACACGCCACACTTTGAGCTGTTTACTATTGAAGATTTTCAGTCTATATAATATGCTGGATGGATGAAATCCACAGCGGGCACCAGTCACTTTTTGTTGATACTTCAAACACCAATAAAAAAAAAATATTGAAGATCAGAGATGCGCATTAGTTCAAATAATGCATCTTCAGCTCTACTTGGTATGGGACATGCACCATTCTTCGCTCTGTTGCTCAGTGAGCATCAACGAATATTTCATTTTGCTTAATTCACTGTGCATCTTCACCATCATAACCAGCCACTTAAGTTGTCTAAATATGCAATGGACATTAATTCTACAAGGCAGCGTGCATTCAGCATTCATCTTGCTGCATTTGAGCCCCCAGCGGGCTCAGATCCTTAACTAAATTCACATCTGGCTAATCCTCCTTGTTCAGATGGAATTCCAGGAGAAATGTAGAACTGAGGTAAGTGCAGAGGGAACCCGCAGCCCTTGTGTTGCACAAACTGAAAGTAACCATCACCAACGAGACAACATCTAAAATGTCTGGATTACTGGCTCAACAGTGTATCAGCTGCACAACAATACAACAAGGAAAGACCAAGGTATTGTCCTAAGGAAGCAAAGGAAACCACTACTAAATACACAGAGCACCGGGCAAGGTCAGAACACCAATCTGTAATGATTCTTCCCAAGGCTGCACATCTGGGTGTGAAAGAAAAGGAACAGACTGTAAAACTCACAGATCTTTTGTGATGTGAAGGGGGGTAAACTCAGAATCTTATCAGTTATCTCAAAAGAAACAAAACAGCACCACTCCGCAGGTGTTAACACTCAGGTTTGGCTTCAAAGACTGTCATGCTTCCATTAAAAAGTTAAATATCCTCTAAATGGCAGCCACTAAAGCTATCAACGGCAGCATCTTAAGGCTTCAAAAGGCACCTTACAGTGTAACACCAAAACAAACCAAAAAATGGGCTTCAGTAGCAGGCACAAAAGAAAAATTCTGTGGATGGCCTTCACATAGGAACTTCTGCCATTAACATTTCTGGCTGCAAAGAGCAGAAGTGATTTTAGTCACATTAAGGTGGCAAGCACACTCAACACTATAAGCAAACTGCTGGTTTGCCCTGGGGAGAGAAAATCCTGCAAGCATTAACACAAGAACCCTTTCCTGCAAGAACCTAACCACCCTTCTTACAAAATCCCTTTGTGCTAATTATTTTTTAAGTTCAAGTACCTCTT
>WTSP01000402.1:0-22533 GCA_025331215.1 Actenoides lindsayi | reverse complement strand
GTCTGTTGTGTTGTTTGGTTTTGTTTGTGTGTGTGGGGGGTGGTGGGGGGTGGTGTGTTGTTGGGGGGGGGGGGGGGGGGGGGGGGGGTAAAATCTTGCTTTCACTGTTTACATGGGTATCACTGGAACACTGCCCAACACTCAAAGTCTTTTGTAAACATACTCCTAACTTTTGGGTTTAGTAACATGTCATTTTCAACACTGGGGGGGCAGGCCCAAAGGAGGTATGGGCTATACCATCAGTGAGAAAAAGTAATCAACTGCTAGCACATCCACTCTGTAATGGGAGACAGCCACCAAAAAGGGTCAGCTTGTAGTACTTTCCCCTAACTCTACTATCTGCAGAAGGGACAGCTGCTGTTCCCCATCATCCTTTGGGAAAAAACTCCGGATGGCTGTTTCCTGTCGTGTTCTGAAGTACAAGGAAACAACTCTAAATTCTTAACTGAACATACGAAGGAGAGCAAAGCCAGTCTGAAAACAGGACCTTCAGTGTTAATGTAATGAGACTTAACTTCCTCTGTGCTTGTAGAGTGGCTGGAACAATGGGGCTTTGTACAGGGCTGGGGACTGTGAGCTACAACAACAGTAATTTTCTGCTTGGAGTACACCCAGCACATTGTGGGCACTACAGAGAATAGATAATGAACAACAACAACAGCAAATAGGAAGAAATGTCAACAGTTTGTAAATATCCTAGCAAAAATATTTGTCTCTGGAAACAGAAGAAACAAATTATTTAATAAATTGTAGAAAGACATCAGAGTCTTCATTAGCAGAGGGATCTGTTTAAGAGAGGAAGGCCCTGATAACGCACATAAGGACAACTACTCCCAGGAGTAATTTCATTTAAGTCTACATGGTCATGGGATCAAGGACTAAATAAACATCATCTCGATCTGCTCTTGTTCCTGCTGATGCCCTTGTTAGGAGCTTTGCTTTAATTTTAATAGGGGCTGTACTAGATCTTCAAAAGTTTTGCTCTTTACAAGAGCCTCATCACTTCCCCAAGTTTATAACCACTCTTTTAGACATATCTTTGAGGCACTACAGAAGGAAATTTTACAGCTACAGCAATGAACTTGCTACTTAAAACCTGTTTTTTTATCTCTAGGACATGTCAAATATTGCTGCAACATTTGCCAAATCACTTAGGTTTGCTCTTCCTCATCTCTAAAAAGTGCGTGTGTACATGCACAAGTGTGTGATGGGGGTAAGTCCCTCCCAAATAAGTTGTGTGGATTCATTGACCCTTATGGAGAACTCTGACTAAATGCAATTGCTGGGAAATGCAAAAATCCTGAGGCATTTGTCCCATCATCTTATTAACGGTTAAAAAAATAAATTATGTATTAGCATTAAAAAAAGAAAAAAAACCCAACTTGTTTATGTTAAGTGTTACTTCAAATTACATCCTGATAAGAATTTATCTTTTTTTTAAAGCATAATAGCTTTGTGAACTAAATTCTATTCTGGAATAAAAATATCCATAGAAGGTATGTTCCACAATAACTAATCCCCCTGTGTAGACAAGCCTTTAAGGCAACAACTCCAAACATTTTTAAATTGAGTTATAAATCTTACTAGTCGAGCACATTGCATTCTTGGCATAGCAGTAACCACAATGTCCTGAAGAAAAATACACTGTAAAAGCGGGTGATCTACAGCCTGGTTTTAAGCTACCCTTTAATGAATATTAGTTAATACAACTCTGAGTTCTGATACAGACATAAATGCTTGCGCTTATTTGCTGTGAGCAATAAGCTACCACTTGGAACAAATTATTTTTGTGACATGCCTCTCCTGGAACTGATAATCATGTAATTTAATGCACATTAAAGCATGACTAAAAATTCAAATGCAAAAGCATCTCAACATGAAGAGAAGAGGGAGAGCTGATTGCTGTATTATCCCCATTTCAGTCACTTGGAGGAACAGTAAACGTGACATCAACTTAGGGTCTTCCAAATGGCAAGCGATCGTGCAAAGGCTAGCAATTACTTGTTTTGTAGGAGTTTTTTTAAAGAGCAAAGAAGAAAAAAAACCAGTGAGGATGAGCAGACTTCACTGGCCACTAGCAATCATCTTCCTTGCCTTTTTTCCACACCTAATGTGATGACAATAGAAGCAAGCAGAAATAACAGCCTCTCTAGCTATAACAAGACCCATCTGTCTCCAAGAAGGAAAGATTTCCCCAGCTACAGATTTATATCCAGCTTCATCTCCTACAAATAATTTGACTGCTCTGACTCTCTCCTTTTCAAGAAGAAAAAAAAAAACCCAAACCACGTTATTTGACATCACATTTCCGCTCCTGAATCAGATGTGGTTTAATATCCACAGGCTGGAAGACAGCCCTGCATAGCAAATGGGAACTGCTGTTAGAGCACAAAGTGTTGTTTCGACTGCTGAAAGCTCCAACCGGTGCTGGCTGCTGGCAGCTTCGAGACAATCCCTTGCATGAAGGAGCCCTACTTTCCCTCCCCAGAGCAAACCCGAGTCTCTTGCCCATCTTCTTGCACTCTCTCACCTTTGATTTGAACAGTGGCTGTCCGAGATGAAGACAATCCCTTTACGTTGTGAGCTTCGCAGGAGAAAACTGTGCTTTGATTAATACCTGGAGACCGGCCAAGAAAAGGAAACACAAACAGCTATATAATCCAGCTTCAACCTTCAGCAAGATTTCAATTATGTGTGACATCCAGCTCAAGCTGCAGAGGCAACGGGAGGGCTGCGCTGAGTGCCAATCAAAGGCTAACCACACGTTTTAATGGCAAGAGAATGGCAATGTAGAAAAACTTCCATGGGAGCTTCAGAAAGCACTGAAAAAGAAGGATAAATCTGGCAGAACAGCAGCTCACAGCGCCCCGTTGGTAGATGTCCACTCCTTACATTCTGGCAACCATCTCTGAAGCAAGGATTGTGCTGAAGCTTGTGCTTAAATAACGCTCAATGCTCTAGACCTCAGCCTGCCACCTGAGCAACAACTATCTTCTAACTGGGCTATAAGCCCAGGCAAACTTCCAGCCAGACGCTGCAGATTTCAAGCCAATGCTCACCTGTACCTCACCTTGCATCAGACTTTTGAAGACATGCAAAGTATAAGTAAAATGCTACTGCATCAGCACTGAAGCGCTTTCCAGGGGTGATATAATACAAGTGAGGATTATGCTCCCTCTCTTCAAGGAGCATCCATCCAAGCATTCATCATCTGAACATGGCATCATACTGATGTCTCGCTGTTCCAAGATGCATATAGGTATTGCTAACTAATCAGAATTGAGACGGATTTGCAAAGCTGCCTGGAGAAGTGTGTTCAGCTTATGTTTTCACTCAAGTCTCAGTTGCCTTGTAGAGCTCTATCTGAGAAAAGTTAAGGACTGACACACTGTGGGCACACAGTTTAGAAGGGCAGAATATTTCAGAGCTGCACAGAGCAGTTTGCACAGGGTCTGGCTTTGCCCTTTGATTCATCTCCCAAGCCGAAGATTAACAGTATTGTGAAGAAGGTGTAGTGGAAGAGAGGAGGGACTGATATAAAATCAAAGGGCAAAGTATTTTAACTTCCTCCACTCACCCTAGTGAACCAGAGGAAAAAGCTGCCAGCAGCACCACCTGATGTGGTAGGTATGTCCCAAAGACAGAACCAAACACATCCCTGCCCTGAGGAAAACACAATACACACCACAAACCAAGATCTCCCTGCTCTCTAGCAACGTTGCCAGCACTGCTTTCCAAATATAGAAACCCTTTTATCCAAACTACTCCTTGATGAACCTTCTCAATGTTTCGTTTCTAGCCACTATTTTATTATTTTCTTCAGAATTTGGTACTTTGTTAAGCTAGCAATGCTTTTTTTCTTACTAACTCTCTTTTTTATCATGCTTTAGCAATCTGACCATGCAACTTGTGTCCTGCTACATTTTTTCCTGTTGCAAAGACAAAATCTACCCAAGGGACATCAGTAAGAGCACCGAAAAGTGCAAAGAAAGCTGCTGCTGCTGAGTATATATAATAGCAACTGATTTGGAGAATCACTAGGAGCAGATGCCCTTGAGGCATCCACACCACTGCCCACAATGACGAGTTTTGTGAGGCACTGTGGGATGAGTTCAGTGAAGGGAGACTTGCCTTTTTTATTGTCTTTACCCTCTCAACTATCAAGTTTCTATTTCAACAGGCAGATGATATCATAAGGGAGCAGTTTTCATTTCCAACTTTGAACAGCATTGAGTGGCTATGTAAGAGAGGGAGCAGAGGAGAAAACCATTGCAAATCAGAAACCATGTTTCGATTTGCATATAGATTAGGTTCAAAGGGAAGGCTTGATAGAATTGGATAGCTCAAAGGATGGCCAAAGATGTACAGAAAGAAAATCCCACTGTGCGTAACTGTATTAACACTCATGATGAGGCCCCAGAGATAACTCTTAGTTGTAAAACCTTTTCTTTCTAATTAACTAGTTCAACCTTGGCTTACAGCTGCTGAGAATAATAAAGCAGCAGCAAAGAGAAGAAGTAACACAAAGCTGCTGGACTACTAATTAGAATAAAGCTACCTTTAGGAAGTAACTATAAGAATAGCTGCGGTCAGGTCCTGATAGAGACACTTGGCCCTTCCCTGAAAATGGGCTGAAGAGAGGCCTGAACACCTACTGGCTCCTGAGCTCTTCAGCTGATTCTGCTGGTGAAGGCAGTCTTACCACCATGCACCTCGTTCCTGCTCGGGGCAAACCTCGGTCTCTGAGGATATGACCCAGCCCACTTCACCACCAATAAAACCACTCTAAAAATGTCAAACAATTACATGAGGCGGTCAGGTTTTAACAATAAGAGCATCCAGCAAGCCTGCAAGAACAGAGAGGGGGATAAGAGAGGGGGGAAAGCAGCGCATGACATGGCTGTGCACAGAAATGGGGGGGTGGCATCTGTTACATGTGAACGCTTGGAGATTTCCAAAGTAAATGTCACCAGCAGAGTCACTTAATATAACTATCAACACCCTCCACAAGCTGGAACAAAAGAGGCACCCAATGCATCATCTGTCTGGTAGCATCTTTGCCATAGTGCCTGCCCCACCCAAGCTCTGTAAGAGCCTGTGCACCTCAAGCCAGCAGAAAATGCATAGAGCAAAGATCACCCCTCGAGATGATCTGGCTTTGTAGGCGATCATGATCTCTCAACTCTCAAAGTACAGTCAAAGATCATTCTCACACTACGTGGCTACCCATTGTCATTAGACACAATCAGAAGAGCTTTCCTCCTCTTCTGATGCTCAAAGTAATCCCCTGCATTGGCAGCAGCCTTACCTGACACATTTAAGATGGAGGGGGAGATGTCTGGAAGCCCCACTCTAGAGTCTCCCATCCACCATACAATTGTCACTGGTTCAGGGGGACCAACAGCAGCACAGGCCATATGAAATGGGACATTAGGGGATACGGACACATCCTCAGGTTCCACAGTAAAGTAGGGCACACCTAGAAAAGCAACAGACAAGTGATAATCACTGGAGAGACTCCTTCTGTCTCTTGTTTATTTCCACCAATACCAGTGCCCAACACCGGACACCCATCTGCCCTACAGCTATGCCTAATACGACTCCCTTCAAGCCCTTCACAAGAACCAAGGGTCAGATATATTGGATCACCTCAGAGCATGAATATCTACATACTCCTGCTAGAAGAAGTCAGAGAGAAAAAGAGTGCTTGCTTCCCAAAATGCCTTTGAAAAACCTCTTTCTCTGAGTCTCCTTCAAGACTCCCTTATGAAGTAGCTTTTAGTGGCAGTATTTGCTGAATTTTTCATCTGGAGAGACTGGAGTTTAAAGAGGCAACAGTCGATAACTTTAGCAGTGGCAGACACCACTTTAAAAGATACCTAATCCAGCTGTAGTTAACTTCTTACCATGCATTAGAAACTGAAGCTTGTGAATGTGTTGAACTAGTGGCTGTAACAAAAAGAATCCTCCCGGTGAGAGACTGGGATCATTTACAACATTCTCTCCACAGCTTAATTGACTGGAGCCTCTTTCCAGCATGCTCTGACACCATGAGAATCAGGCTGCCTTGGAGCGAGGGGTAATTTGTTCAGAGCTGAAGACTATCCATAGACACAGCCCACTTGATAACTATCTGTTCCCACCACAGAAGGACACCCGCTTGGTACAGCAGGCCTTAGATCAGGCCCATAGGGAGGGAAATGCAGCTGCAGTGCTAAACCACCTCAGGTCACCTCTAAACAGCAATAGCTGAGTGTAACTCAACGTATCAGGGTACACGGTTTCTCTTATGGGCAATGCCAAAACTCTTCTGGTTTTAGCACTCCAAACAAGTAACACAAAATTCACCAGGCAGCAGCACCAGTGCTGTCCCTGGCAGGACAGCAAACGTGTACTGCTGGTGGCTGGTGGAAGAGCTAAAGGCCAAAAAGCCAGTTTCCTTTTATGATCAAAATTTTGGGCCTCAACACAGCTGCTACCGACTGCATCTACACCAAAATGATGTATTCTCAGATGGCAAAAGTGTGTTCTGGAAGCTGCTGATCTGTCCCCTCAGAGAAACAGAGGAGCCAACAACACTGTACACTCACATGCTTAAATTATACCGCCCGTCCCTGGTGTATGAGAGGCCCAAGCAGCCCCAGTCGGTGTGGCAGATGCAAAGCACCTCCAACAGCAGGCAGTTAACGTAGGTGCCTAAATAGGCATCTAGAAGCCTAACTCTTGACATTTGTCCTACGCTCCAGCTGAAAGTGGTGTCCTCAGTCTTTCACTGACCTTCTAGTTGCTGTTAGTGTCTATCAGGTAGCAGTTTCTTTGTGCTTTCCTCATCTCCTTGCCACTCCCTTTAAAGTGGCAAGTAAACGAATAAAGTAAAACAGGTCTAAAAATAGATCCCTTCAGGAATGATGGTGCCTACCTGTGCAAAGGTTAAAGCTCAGGACAGCTGTATCCATCATGATTCACTGCTGCTTTTTGCTTATGTGCTTTCCTTTATTTATTGCAGTCATACATGAACAATAAAAGTGAATAAACTTTTCAGGTAACAGCTGTGACCAACCCCCCACTTGCTTTGCCCTCCTTCTCCAAGGAAAATTAAAAGGGAAAATACCATGGTTTCTTCTACCTGTCAGTAGGATTCCTGCCTCCTGTGCTTTCACAGTAACACCCGAGGTAAACTTTCGGGAAGATCCTGCCCAGCTCAGCAGGTTTTCTCACTTTGGGAGCAGCCAACCAGATCACACAAGACCACAATTACAAACTCTCATGGTTCAGAGAGTGCAGCTGATTCATCCAGCTCACGAACCTGCACTGCCCCCGTATGTGGATTATCTGGACACCTCACTGTCTGTGATATGTTTAACCTCCCAGCTCCTGGTAAAGAGGTGAATGAGGGCACCCCCCTTTCACAGATGCACCATGGAGGCACTAAGCAGCCAACCACCAGGAAAACAGCAGCAAAGCAAGGAAATGAGCCAGTCTATTCCCTGTTCCAAGCCAGCACCCAACCTATGGGGCTGATTTGGTTTTCTACAGCTCAGTTTTCAGATAGTACTAATTCAGGGGGACACGTCCATACAGGTGTGGCTGGGGCTCTGACTGTAGCCACATAGGAGCTGGCAACCCCAGGAACAGCCACATAGTCAGAGGTGTCATTTCAGAGGGGAAGTACTGTAAGAAACATAATCCATATTTTTTAAGATGGCCACACTCTGCACTGTGCCTCTTAGACTATCTCTCTGGGCATCAAACATTCTCATGTTCTCAGTAAGGCTGGAGTCTAGTTTCTAAAGGAGAAAACACTTGCAAAATAATTTAGTTTTTGAAAAACCTGAGGAGTGCTTCAAATAAGATGAAACATTTTAGCTGTATGACAAAGACAGTTCAAACACCACTGCTACAAACTCTGCCCGAGGCAAACTACTTGAGTGGAACTCGGGTTAGATCACCAGCAGTCCACACTTGTTTTGTGTGGCACACTGAAGGGTGTCTGCACCTACTGAAGGCTGCAAATGACCAGAGTAAAGATCCTTTCTTGTCCAACTGAAGAGGACAACAGTCATTACCAATACAGCACCCACTTCTAGATAAAGCTGGTAAGCCCAGTGAAGAAACACACTGAGAGCTAACAGTGACGGTGGGACTGACTGGCTTCTACATTCCCTGGTGTTATGCTAACAGCTGACACATTTTTTAAAATCTATCCCTTCACACTACTTGTTATTTTTTAATTTTTTTCCACTAACTCCCATCTCTCATGACTACATGGTGAGTTCAAGTTTAACTAGCTTCTGCCCTACTTCCTTTTCTCATACTGGCAACGAGTTGTGTTTTTTTAGCTTATGCTTCCATTGTAAGCTTTGGCCTTCATTCCCAACACTCCTCCTTACATAGCTACAGCTGAATTTTGTGACTTTTGATATTTTTCTGTGCCTGTGCTATCCAGGGCTCCCTGGTTTTTCACATGGCTTAGCACACTGAGCTACCCAATCACTTCTAACGCGCCCACCATGCAAATGCAGCCACCTCTGGAGCAGACCATGGTAACTAGAATAGAAACAAACTCTGCACAATAGAGAGCGTTTTCAGCTGTAAACAACAGTTTCCAGTTGAAACTGCACCTGAAAATTCAGGTGGACAAAAGCCTACGATTGATGGAAGGCAGCAGGTAAGCATTCCTCTTCCCATGAGAATTGCTATGAATGTTTCCACAGCTGTGACTGAGTGAGACCTTTGCTGTAAGACACCCAGACCACACCACCTCCCAAGACAGCCTCCCTCCTCCCTCTCCTTACAACTGTCGATTCAGCTCTGGCCCAAAATGTTACCTATTACATCCAAAAAGCCACTTCTTGCTGCAAATGCACTGTTCCTGTCAAATTCCTCACCAAATATTAAGCCATCCTATGACTACTAGCTTCTGAGGATCTAACACGGTCAGGGCTCAAGGGAAATGAAACTAGACACAGAGAGAAGCCCCCAGTTCACACTGCCTTGGGCAACTTTTGGGCAACCATATAGAAATTATTCTTTATCAGGCAAGACTGGACAAAACAGTGCCACATGGAACTGTCACAGCTATGAAGAGCTGATGTACAGAACTTCTCCTGAAGTTCAGAATTGGGCTACAACCATACCTTGCCCTGAAAGACTTGTTTGGCTGATACACAGAACCAGGCTGTGACCTTGCTTCCAGAAGTGGGTTAGACCAGATGATACCCATGGATCCTTTTAAACTTGAACTATTCCATCATTCTGTGAATTATTTAGAGATGAAAGCAACAGTGGATTGAGGGGCTGGAAAGAAATGCATGTGCACTAAAGGATCTTGTTTCCTCATGTGCCAAAATAAAACCAGAAGTTAATGAACTGACAGCTCCTCTTCTTGAAGCTACTCTCCTATTTCTTACTCCTGCTTCACAGTGATCTCACTGCAGTTAGCAGCAATGGTTCAGAGCCAAGAAGCCTGTCACTGGAGCAATCTCTCTCATCACTTCCACCTAAAGCATATCGGTGGGTCAGCCCTGAAAGGAAATCAGCACTACTACTCCTTACCTTCCACTATGAGCCACACTTGCTGTGATTCTTCCTTCTTCCCCCCGTTCTCAACCTGGCACCAGTACTTCCCAGAATCTGTCCGCTCGACGGATTTCAAGCTGAAAAAAGTCAAAAGCCACATCGATATTTTACGTGGATACAGCATGTTTTTGCCCCAAAGGACCCTCCAGTGTTTGGCAAACCAGATGCGCAGACAACACCCACTGAGACACAGCCAGCTCTGGAGAGGAGGGCAACAGCCAGCCAGCCAGCACAAAGCGTGAGGCCGAACAGCCGCATCGGGAGGCTCCTCTAAAGTGGGTGGAGGGAATCCTCAGCAGAGCAGACAGCCTTCCTCTGAAATGTCCTTGCAGAAAACCCGCCATTTGCATCCTCTGAGGATAGGAAGGGGGGGTTGGTCATCCCGATCCTGAATCGTGACGCTAGCTAGCCTTCAAGAGAGACAGCTTGGCCTACAATGTCTGAGCTAGCAGGAAACTCCAAATCACAGACCGTCAATGAGCCCGACTGTTCTGCTTCAGGTGACAGGACTGGTGACAGCCTCATTCAGGAACAGATGGGTCAGAAAAGGGCCCCCCTCACCTCAACTGCACTCAGTGTTACTCTTATCCCAGGAGCACCTCACACTCAAATACTACTTGGGCCTCTCAACTTGTCATTTCAGGGGGTTTTGCTGGCCTACTTCAGCACAGGACCTCACCCTACAAACCCTTCTGTGTCCTCCCTTGCTCAGCAACAGCTCCTCTTCTGAGAGGATGCATCCAAACAGGCGAAGGCAGCCACAGGGACTGAGCACCATTCAAGCTGTAGGCCTCCAGTTCAGGGGAGACATTCTGCTCCTTGCTCCGCTGCTGGAAACTGCAGTATCCTCACTGCCATTAGCAACACGACCGAGGCTAGTGTGGTGAGCAAGGGCAGAATTTGCTCCCAAAGCTACCGAAGGCACCGGTGTGACTCCAAGTGCCTGTCAATGTACAAATGCTGATTGCCCCCTGCGGGATGTGCAGCCATGCAGGGATCCTCAGCAGATCTGGTGCCCGCCTTTCTAACACTAGCAATCCACCCTGGGGAAGGGGAAGGACATCTCAGGAAGGAAGACAGAAAAGGGAGTGTTTGCTGAAATGCACAAAATGGACCCACTACAGCCTGATTTTCAGAGCTGTACCTTCAAATGGCATCAGCTGTCCTGCCCATCCAGCCGCAAGTTCTGAAACACAGCGATCGCAGCAGAGTCACACAGTGGGTGTAGAAATGATCACTTTAGGAGAAGAAAGGAAAAAGGAGAAAAAGATACGGACACATCTACACTTAGCGTTCTAACTTAGCCCTGGTGCTGCAGAAAGTTCTCAGTGGAGGAAAACAAGATGTGAAAAAGATAAGACGGAGATTGTGAGGGGCAAAGAGAGTTAACTAGTGGAACTGGGGAGAGGGGGAGGGTGAGTAAACAGTATAGTTTCAAGACAAACTGTTTTCAGAACATAATGTTATGGAATAGTTTTACTAGGCACAGATTTTTTTTTTCTCCCTATCAGCATGTTTCCTGCAAACAAGCTTTAGCACAGAGACTTTTAGTTGCTAGAACTGCTGACTCTCTACAATGTCAATCCAAAAAACCTAACAGGAGACAAAGCTGGAGCTCAGGGAAGAGTGACTCTCAGTCAGTCAGTCAGCTAACAGTTCTGAGCCCTCACGGTGATGGTATGTTTGCTTGTACAAGCTCTATCTATGCACAGAAGAAGCCAGAGCACAACCTTGGGTCTTTGTTTAACTTAGTAATTCCAGAACTAGCTGACATCTCTCTTCTGCTTAAATAAAGGCAGAGAGCTGCTTTGCAGAAAAGAGGTTTTGAACTGATACCATGAAGTGTAAATGTATTAGGAAAGTCTTTGCAAAATGACTCAGTGATGGTTCAGTGACAAACACTCCTCCCCAAAGAAACGAGGGGGATGTAGTCCTGGGAGTCTCATTTCAATTAACAATCCTCACCCTTTAGGCAGAATGACAGTTCAAGACAGAGAGTAAGAGAACAGAACAAGTATGAGAGAGAAAACCTATTTATTTAAGTCAGACCTTAGTCTCCCTGCTGCACCGTAGAACAAGATGAACAAACAAGGCAAGAACATCCTATCACCTTGAAGTCACATCTCAAGCATCACAAGCATCAGCAAAGCAACTGTCACCACAGTGGTTAGGAAACCGATATGGTTCTAGCGCTTAAAATCTCAGCCGTCAGTGGCTTCAGTTCTGCTCTCAGTTATGTCCCTTGTCACACACTGAAGACCTGAGGACCCTGCCCCGCCGAGGGAAACCGCAGTCGCATAGATAACAGCTGACAGCAGAAAACTGTGCAAAAGTTTCCACGATATCCTTCCTTCTCTGCATCTGTTGTACCTGAGGAAGCCGATCCAGTGTTCTTCATCTACTGGAATGTACACCTGGTCTACGCTTTGCACCACTGCTCCGTCCTTGATCCACAACATCTCGGGATCTTCCATTCCCTCGAGGCTGCAATTTAGTTTCACGGGTTGACCCTGGGACACCTTTAATTTGATTGGAGATCCTGTAAATTTCATACCTAAAAAAAAAATACTACTCCGCCCCACCCCCAGAAGAAGGGGGGTTGGAGTACAGCAAATTACTCTAGGTTGGCGGTCTGGAATTACATACCCTACCAGCACAGGCTGCAGAGGGGGACCGTTAGTCTCAGCACTGCTCTACTAGGTCTGCTAAGCAATAGTCAAAGGCAAGCGCTGAAAGCACGACTGCTGGAGAAAAGCGGTGGCTCAGTGTGTCTGTATGGGGCTTTTTCCAACTCGTGTAACAGCAGGGTGGGCTTCTGCAAAGCAGTGCCTAGCAGAGCCAGACAGAACCGCTGGGAGCTTCATCGTTTCCGTGATCCAGCAGCGCCAAGCGCATCCGCTCCACACCTCCCTCTTTTCCCCAAGCCTGAATTTTATCTACGGTGTTCCTGCGCTGCTAAGAAATCATGGTGCTTGCTCCATTGTACGCCTTTGTAAAGAGCTGGGATACGAAAAAGAATCAATTATGTCTCATTATTCAGCGTACACTGTTCCTCTGCATTACAGACAGCTTTGCAATTTGCTAAACCCATGAAAGCAAAGCCTATTCCACAGCACACCTCGCTGAGGAGCAGAACTGCTTAGAGAACAGATATTTCTGTCGCGTGACGTGGGCGTGTGCTCACAACCAGCCTCCCTAACCCTTCGGTCCAGCCGAAGGACCATGTTGCACCCAGAGCTATAGAGCGGCAACCCCAAAGCAGCAGGGCTGGAGTCGGTGGAGCTGCTCAGGTTTACACTGACACAGAAGTGATTAGAATTTGGCCCAGAGCACTGTTACATGTGTGGGTGGATGGGGAGTGTTTCCCTCAAGCAGAAGCAAATATATAGAATGTGTTACCATGAGAAAACACGGAAGCCAACTATATAAGCGCATTTAAGAAAGAAAGTCATATAAAGGAGGAACCAGAGGAGATCAAAGGAGACCGTGGGAAAGCAGGAAGGTGGAAAATAAATGTGAAGCTAGCTTTGTTAGGGAGAGTGGTCATTTCCTATGCAGTGGCACCGGACTGGCAGACCAGAACTGGTCTAGCCTAGTTCAATATTACACCCTGGCAGTGGCCTCCAGATTCTTCAGAAAAAACGATTTCTCCATCACCCTTGTCCGGCCACGTATCACAGTACATTACAGCTTCGCACAGTTCACTGGCCAGTCAGCTTCTCACAGGATGCCGCACTAGCCTACAGAGCCAGGCAAGAAAATGCCAGTTGTGAAATCCCGAGCAACCGGCCCTGTTGCTCTGGAACTCTGTTACAGCCTTACTGGTGATCAAATACAGAGATTTCTTACATGCCACTACCCTTCTCGCCAAAACACCACCCTCCCACAGCCAACGAGGGAGGCAGAGCAACCGCAGAGGGATGGGCAGCAGGGTTCTGACAACTGGAAGAAGGGGAAGCTAGTGCTGTGGGACCAGCCAGCACTCTGCCACTGGCAACCGGTACCCAGCAGAGCACCAGTGGTGCTGAGGCAACCCCACTACATGGGCAGAAGGACTTTATTCCTTTCCTTAATGAGATCCACCAGCCTGTTAACAGCTAGCTTCCCACACTCAGCCTTTTGCCTTTCTATCTGCTGTAATTAATTTAGAAAATTCACAGAGAGGATTAGAAAGCTGGTAAAATGATCATTTTCATTTAGTTGCTACAGCTTGTTTGCTAGACTAAGGATTTAATCACCTTGGGTAAGGATGATCTAACCTCCCATTACTTAACTCATCTATAACCCAAATGACACGTCCCAGTGCATGCCAGGAAGCATCCTCCCTTTCACCACTCAAAATACTGGAATAAAACAGGAAAGCTCCAGAGCAGCTCTCTCACTGTTAGAGAAAACTTACGTAGCCAGGCTGCTGAACACGCGCATAAATTACACTGACAGACACTTTCATTACAGGTGCTTTCATGAAAAAGCAAACTACTCCTCGGCTCTCCTCAGACTGTGCCCTGCTGAAAGAGCCGCAAATTAAACCAAGTGTTGTTAGCGACCCTTTATGGTTTCCAGTTCCCACACAAATGAACGATGTAGGAAATCAATACACAGTACGAGTGTTCGACCCAAGTTATAAATTCTCCACACTGCCCAACTACAATCCCTCCGTCAAGATCAACTGAAATGAAGAAATACGGATCAGGGAGTTTTAATAAATTCACAGTTTTTCGACAAAGATGCAGTTTTAGCTGCAGCATCTCTTCCTGCAGGTATCAGAAAGAAGCACATAGGAGGCCGATATGGATTTTAATTTCCATCTACTCCTCCTTCTACTCTCCCACTCACGATTTCTCATCTGATAAGATTCTTGCCAGTGCGAGAAATAATCTCATCCAAATAGGCTCCTCCAAGCCTACCTGCAAGAGCTGCAGGAGTTGAAATGTATAGCTAGGAAATAAAATTATAGTCAATTTCTTATCAAGCAGCTGTCTGACAGAACTGACAGCAAACGAACATACCAGTTGTCAAAATACATGACATATCTGTTTGTTTGTTTTTTAAACTCGCGACCTCAGAATATTTTGATTGCTAGGAATGTTAAGTATGTTTTTTTGTGAAGTTATTTTGAGAGCAGAGAGAAAAAGAGAGGAAGATGTCTATTCACGCATGCCAAGGCTTTTCACTCCTCAGATTCCTCAGGACCCTGATCTAGCGACCCAGCCCGCACCCCAGCCCCTCCAGCTCACTGTCACCACCGCACATCGCTCCCCGGGAAGCCCGGAGCCAAAACTCCCGGCGAAGTCGGCCGGAGGTTGGCCCGGGCGCAGAGCGGCTCTCACACGCTGCCCGTCCCTCCCGACTCGGGGGTGAAACTTCGCGAAATGAGTTCGGGAGGGAAAAACAAACAAAAGCCTCTCAGGAATGCGTTCGCGGCCGGCTTTCCTCGGCGGCGATCCGCGCTGGGCAAATACCAGGGCAATGCCTCAGCAAACAACGAAGAGGATTATTTGGGCTGCCGCTTACTACTCTGCACTCGCAGGCCAGCGGGCGAGGCTCGCAGCACCTCACACGGCCGGGGCTATCGACGGCGCCACGTAGCTGGCCCAGCCGCTGGACCCAGCGCCGCGGCGGAGCACCCCGCGCCCGGCCGTGGGGAGCCCAAAACGGCGTCCAGACTCCCACCTGTGGCTGCCTGCGGCCCCGCGGCCGCCACACCGGGCGGACCCCGCACCCCTGCCCCGCACCAGGCCGCCCGTGCCCGGCGGTCCGTTCCTGGGCACCCAGCCGCTGTCGGCGGGACGGCCTTGGACTCGGCGCTCGCCCTCAGCGGGCTGCCGACACCTGTAGAGGCGGCGCGGCAGGAGCTGCCCGCGGGGGTCCCGGCCGGCAGCGGGGCAGCCGCTCCTCGCGACCCGGCGGCGGGAGCCGCGTCCCGCAGCCCCTCCCGCCGCGCCCAGGGCGCTTGGAGGGGAGACGCTGCCCCGCCGACCCCCGCCCTCAGCCGCGGCAACCGGCAGAGGCCGCCCTCCCCGCCCGCCGGGCGGGCTGTTAGCCCCTCTCACCTGCCACGGCGGCGATGTCCCGGAGCGCCGCAGCCCACAGTCCCAGCAAGAGGAGCCGCGGGATCGCCATGCTCCGCTTCAGCTCCATCGCTCCCGCACCACCATCCTCCCCTCAGCTCCCGGCGCCGCGGGGGGCTCCCACCGCCCGCGCAGGCGGCGGCAGCGGCTAAGGCAGCCCCGCGGCGCCGCCCGCCACTGGACTCTCTCGGGGAGGCTGCGGGGACGCTCAAACTTCTGGCTGCGGCTCCGTCCGGGGCGAGAGGCAGGAGGCCCCGCCGAGGGGGGCGACGGCGAGGGTCGGTCGGGTCCGGTCCGGTCGCCGCCGGGCAGTCTCCCCCTGTCGGCGCGCAGCCGCTGCTCGGCGGCTCCTCCGCGCGCGTCCGTCCGTCCGTCCCTCCTCAGCCGCCGCCTTCTCCTCCAGGAAATGGCGCTCTCGGGCGGTCACCGCGCGCTGTGCTCCCCCTCTGACATCACGCTCATGAATATACATGAGCCGGGCGCCCGCCGCCCCCGGAGCGGCGAATCACCGCGCCCGCCGCCCCCGCTCCGCCGCTGCGGGACGAGACCCGGCGGCGCGGACACCGCCACCGCCCGCACCGCGCCGTGCCCGGGGGTCGGAGCCCTCGGGACGGCGGAACGGGCCGGGCCGGGAGGGGTTTGGGAGGCGGCGCCCCCCCCGGGGCTGCTCCACTGGGCGGCCTGGTTTCCAGAGCGCCGGGAGCGGCTGACCCACATCCGCGGGAGCTGCCGGGTCACCGGGCAGGGGTGGGAAACCAGGTCGCTTATTCCTCTACCTACACATGGAAGCAGTAGGCCATCCTGGCCCCTCAGGAGCCCCCCACGCATCCTCCAGCCCCCCAGAGGAAGAGGCCTTGGGACCACCACCGGGACTCGCCACACACCCCACAACCCCCCGACCAAGGCTCTGCTGCATGAGCAGCACCTTGCCTCATGCTCACAGCACCTCCAGCCCCATCTTCTCTGGTCGGCTTCCTCTGTCTCCTTGCCTTGGCTGCACTCCCCTCACCAGCTGGACCCCATCTCAGGGGATGCCAGGCACCCCATCCTGGTGCCTGATCTGTGGAGATGCACCCATGCCCTTCAAGCAGGGTCACCTTGGCCTTGCCCTCATTTCTGCTAGTGGGAAAGTAGGGAGAGGTCTGAGGAAGGAGATCTCTGCTGCCATAGAGTTACTAGCATGGTGTGGAAAAAGTCACTGACAAACAAACAAACAAAAAAAATCTGGTGCTGCCTTTCTGTAGGAGTTATGGTGAGAATCTGGGTTGAAAGGCACCATAAGGAGCAGTATCATTACAACACGATGCAGCTTTCAGCGCTGCCACAGCCATCAGTATGCAAAACTTACCTAGCAGCTCCTGCAATACTCTGGAAACCTGGAGGAGTGCAGGGAAACTGTGATATCCCAGTCAGGGGGATGGAAACTGAAGTACGACAAGCTCACGTAATTCCCTCCCAAACTCTGATCTTCCCTGCCCCATCCATTTGCATTTCTCATAGGAGTTCCTACGGGACTGGAGCAACGCCAAGAAGTTTTCATGAGTGGAATGGAAACGTCACTCCCTCCCCAGTGCCTCCTGCCGCAATGAGGCTGCCAGGAGGAGACCCTGAGAAGCCATCCGTCTGAGAGCTTGTGGGAAGCCTGGATGCTCTTGGGGACAGAAAATCATGATGTGCCTCTTGCCGGGATCACGATGGCTCTTGGGCGGAGAGGATCCGCACCGATGTTTGCTGAAAGCTTTAGGCACACCTACCATTGCTGCTCCCTCTCCCCCATGTATCCATATATACCCATCTACCCGGGAGTGTGGCGTGTGTCTGCACTTAATCATGGCCACAGTGCCTTCCAGAAAGTAGCTACTTTTGCAGATTTAAGTTGTCACATGAGAAAAAACAATGGCCATTAGAATAATGCTATGTTTCTTCGACGTTTTCTTTCTAAGGATTTCTTCCAGCCTTACAATTGCAGAGGCCCTGTGGGCTTGGGGAATGCTCCAGTATACAAGCAGGAGAGAGGAGGCACAGGCAAGCGCTGTGGCTGGGGAGACAGCAGCTGAGAGTGGCTTGACACCAGGCTGTGTGCCTGGAGCGGAACTCTACCTTGATGGGCATGTTGTGCTTCATCCAAACATCATGTGCAATGCTCCCAAAAGCTTTGGGAAAGGGAGGGATAAGGGCAAGGGGAAGGGAGCTTTTATCTGCAAAGAGGAATACCTGGTAGAAAGTTATTGTAGCATGGCACAGGCCAGACTATGGTCTGGTGTAAGAGAGCAAAGCTTTGCTGGAAGCAGTAAACCAAAGAGATTTTTCACCAGCAGGGGATCTGGCTTCAGCTCTTCTGAAAAGGGCTTTGTGTCAACAGTGATAGGCAGGAAGAGCCATATGAAAATTGGACTGAAATCCTGCATGAGCTGCCAGTTGGAGTGAAAACTGCTGTGGGAAAACTTATGGAGGAGTGCAATATTACCATGCAAAAATCAAAGGAACTAGTGAAACTAAAATGCTTTTACGAACCAAAGACAAATAAACTCTCTCAGACTCTTGTGGCACTGAATTAAGCAATGTGGCTTTGTTCTACAGGCCATAACACCAGTGACAGCACTTGCTGCTCACAGGCACAGGACACAGCACAGTGGCTCATAAATGACCCAGTGCCTTCCTGGCTTGTGTCCTTTCCTTACTTCTGTTACAATAGTGTGTTGTTACATCTCACCAGACTTGCTGAGCAGTGTAGGCATATTCTAGAGAATGCCGGAAGAGAGGCACAATCACCGAGAGGTGAATTGTCAGTGCTGGAAGACTTCTGAGGATGAAGGAAAAAGGAATAAAAGGAGGGAGGGAAATATTTGCTGGACTTCCTCACCTTCCTCTGCTGTTCAGCCTCTTTAATTATTGAGTCCCAACAGGCCACAGATGGCTTGTCCCAGTGAGAAAGCACCCCAAAACACCCATTTCCACGTGAGAAGCCATAGCCCTAGAAGTTCAGCAAAAGCTGCTGGCACATGCCACTGCTCCATTGTCGAAGTTGTCAGCTGTTTTGTTTGCACTCCGATTCAAGAACCTGTCCACTTCATCCTCTGACTTGAGATTTGAAGAGCAACGTTATCCCCTCTGCCTCAGAACGGATCCCTCATCCTGCACCAGGAAGCTGTGGCAATGCCAGGAGCGATGATGAAGTGGTGTTCCAAGCCACAGGAGTACCTCTGCTCTACCATGTAGGAGACCCAGGATGGCTGTTCAGGTGCTTCCCAAGTGTTGTTTCTGTTGAAACCAGCATACTCAGCCCTGGGCCAGAACTGCCCCCAGCTTTTTGGTCACTGCTAGAGGCTACAGCAAGTGACAAGAGGGAGCTCTGTGTGTGATGCTTTTTGCAGCTGAGGGATGGCTTCTCAAATACATGCCCCAAAGTTGAGGCAGAACACAGGGAGTGAGGAAGCAGAAACCCTCTTCTAGACTTTCCAAACTCTGCCAAGGACACAGATTGAGAGCTGCTGGATATTACAGTGGATTTTGAGGGCACTGAAAAGGTTAAACTGGGCATAAACTGCCTCCATTCTCCGCCCAACCCATCATAATAATGGGATTGGCAGAGCTTGTTCATGACAGATAATAATACTGTTTAACGTGACCACTTCTGAGGACCCAAATATAACTCTCCATCGTGAAATACATATGGGACCAAACTGGCCATTCCAAAGACCTTGGACATGGTATTTAAAGCCACAGGTGGCTGCAGCATCTCCCAAGACTGAAACTCATCTTGCCTGTATCTGGGCTAAGCTTGCCATAACTGAGTTACACTGCTCATTTGGGAATTATCTGAGCTGCAGATGGACTCTGTTCTCTTTTAATTTATATTATTGTACCATCTCTTCCTCTCTGCTTGCTTGTCTTCCTACCTCCCTACCACCTCCTTCAGTAAGAAACTGTGTTGAAATTTTCCAGCTTCTCTGTTTCGTGGTTTCAGCCTCCTCCAGCTCTTACATCTTCCATATGTGCTGGTTTTAACTTTCTGCGTGAATGAAGAGGAGGACGGAGAACCATATTAAAACCTTGCATTTACTTTGTCTTCAGAACACAAATAACTTAGGGATGAGTCTGAGCTTTGACTTCAGGCCTGATCCCTTCCCAGTTCCCAAACTCTCCCAGCTCTGCCTGGAGGTGGTAGGTGTCATGGTGTAGATGGGGGACTAAGACTGGGTCACTGTAGGGTGGATCTAAGTTTGGACTTTTCTCTAAGTTTCAGTGTTATCCAGTTTGGCTCTAGCCCAACCGTAATCATTACCCTAAGCCCAAACCTCGTTCCTCCACGCGTCTGGGATGGTTATTCTTTTTTAGAGGTGATAAACTAACACATCATATGTGTTATCCATCTTTTGCAATAAACGCCAAGCTGTCAGAATGAAAATGTCACATAAAACAAACATAAAGTATTTACATTAAAAAAGACCAACTCATGCGAATTTAAGCAACCTTTCTGATGGTGGCATCATTTGCAGCAGGTTATCCAGGTATCGCCAATATTTCTATTTCTGGAGTTGAAATAAACACAACACATCAAAATGGAGTCATCAAACCAAAACAAAATGTATTTTAACGTGGTGCAACAGTCAATGCCATAAGAAATCACCATATAAGTATGCAGAGTTATACATAATCTACACATACTAATATGACTTTACAAATCTTACATGTAGCTACACACAGAACAGGCTTGGGAAGAAGCATTTGTTGCCAGCCCCTCTAGGGGCTTGGTTTCTCACCTACTTGATGTTGGGTGTGACAACACTTTGTTTTTGAAAGTGACTGTATTGCGATTGTATTGCATTCTCCGGTGAGTCACGGTGGATAATAATCTCCACCATCCACACGACAAAATGGTATGGAGCTTGCTCAGCACGTGACTATCTCTTGCAGGATGGAGGTTTGGCAGGTGCAAGGTCCCTGGTGGGTCCTCACTGTGGCCATAAGCTTCTTGGGTTGGTCCCTGACTCTGGGCAAGTCTCCAGCAAGGCCAGGAGGGCAGCCCACAGCTCAGAGCGCAGCGGTCCACCCTGCCAGGAGTGGACACCCTCTGGGGTTGGCATTGCTGGGACTAATTCCAGAAGGTGCTGCACCTGCTCCAGGGGAAGCCTTGTGAGAAAAGCCTGGAGCCCCAGCAGGAGTGGCTGGTGGGGCTGGCTCCCAGCTGTGCTCCCTGCTTGGGGCTGAGGTGGCATCACATCTTGCCTGGGAAGGCGGCAGCGGGCTACGGGCCAAAAACCCTCTCCAGGGCACACAGAAAGCTGAAAGGTAATGTAGAGCAGTCCTGCAACTGCTCTAATAGACACTGCTGTGGGTGGAAGAGCTTTCTAACAACTCCTGACTATCAGTGGGAGGGTTAATAGCATATTTACCTTTCCTTTTCCAGACCCTCTCCCTCTATCCAGCCTGTGCTGCTCTGAGCTAGTGGTAGCAATGAAACAACCACAAAACAGACCCACAGTCCTAAAAATAGTGGCACTAACAGGGCACTGATCTACATTATGGCTCTCAACGATTGCTAACAGGGGTGGAGCTGGACAAGGTTAAATACAGCTGGAAACGCAGCAGTGTCTCTGCTGCAGACCCGGCAGGGCAAGGTGAGTAAAGGGCTTTTTGTTTTACTGGTGTGTCACTGCTCTGGAAAGAAAGTCCTCAGTGCTTCTCGGGGGCATAGCCTGTGGTCATGAGTAGTCAGTGGCATTTGTGTCATGAATGCCTTATTTTTGCTCAGTGGAAGGCAATTACACCCTGAAAGACATCCTCACCAGCGAAACCCCAGAAAAACTGGAAAGCAGAAGCGAGAAAACAGAACACAAAGGAATATGAGGGTAAAGTGAGAGGAACAGAACATGAAGAAAGGAGGTAATAAAAGAGAGAAGAGGAGGAAAAAAGAGTGGTGAAAATAAAACAAATAAAAGACCTTCTCATTTGGGGTTTGCAGGAGGTGACTCAGTGCCTGCAGATCTAAATTCTCCTTCTGACACGACTCTGGCTGGCCGCATGCTGCGTGCCTTGCTCCACCTGAGTATCCTACCTTGCAGGGCATCCAAGAGGGCATATATACTGCAAAGCACAGGCTTTATAAATCCTCCAGCAGCAACAGAGGTCAAATGCTGTGACTGAAACGTAAAACAAAGACTGAGGGTGGGATGGGAGGAGAGGCAGGGAACTGAGGAGCAGGGTAAGATTAAGGAGGGGAACAAAAGACTCGGGAGACCAGCCGAAGGACAGGGAGAAGCTATTGAACATGAGCTTAGCCATCGGTCAGAGTAACTATGTCCTCTCGCAACGGCAAGGGAAAGAGCTGAAGCTCATCCTTCCGACCTGCTGTGAAGACCAACACATGCAGACTCCCTGCTGGTGGCACCTCTGCGAGCCCCATCCTGAAGCAGAGGAGCCAAGAAACCATGGAGGCCTATCACAGAGAGGTTTCTAGACAGGACGAGCGCCTGATGTAGAAATGCTGCCCATCCTGCCCCTCTGGCCTGTGCACAATCAGGACGGGGAAGAAGCGGGCATCGTGGTAGGTGGGGGGGTTTTCGTTGACAGCCAGCTGACTGGAGTAGGAGCAGCATTGCTCATCCTGGCAGCCCCGGTCCGCGATGCTGCTGCTGCGGCTCCTCCAGAGACCTGTCCTGTGGGAGCCGTGGACGCGGCAGAGGGAGAAGCGGCTGGTGTTGAGGGAGACACGCGAGTTGCCGCTGCAGCTGTGGAAAGCGTGGCGCGAGAAGATGGAGGAGGTGCTGGAGGCACGGTTGCAGCGTTCGCAGCCGTGGGCCGTTTCACCGTACCGGCACACTGTGTAGCTGTTGTAGGCTGGGGAGTTGGCCAGGTCCATGAGCATGGCATCTGAGTAGCT
>WTSP01000401.1:0-10636 GCA_025331215.1 Actenoides lindsayi | reverse complement strand
GTTAAACTTTTTTATCCTAATCTGCAATTTTTAACTAGGCTGCCTTCCACATTGTTCTTTTCCTCATAGGCTACTTCTTTTTTTTTGTCTCACTTTCTGTGTAGGACTCTCTCATCACATCTGCAATCTCCTGATAGAAACCATGTCTCTGTACTTGGAGGCTGATGACAAAAGCATCACCAAGACAGCAAATGCTCCACTCCTGTCCTTGCTGGACATTCTGCACTGTATACTGATGTACACAGCAAATGTTGTGCGCAGGACTTTGCAGGTAGGGAGTTGATTTCCTGGGGTCATCATTATCTTAAACTGGGTTTTTTTGTAGTTCTTTTGTTTTGTTTTTTTGGTGGGGGTTTTTTTGTTTTGTTTTGGTGTTGGTTGGTTGGTTTTTTAAGTTCCTATTATCCTAATAATGAAATTCCCACTGTTCTGATTTAATTGCACTTTTAGTGTGGTGAAAAGAGAAAAAGTACGTATTCTTCCACATCAAGTTGCTGTTTCATGTAGATACCTGGCTAGACGATCTCTACTAGCCTCGGTGTGTGCTGGAAACGCAGATCCTAGTTGACTGCTTTGTTTCTGTACTCTGTCAGTAGCTTGATTCAATGTTTGCTCAATGGTAGCTCAAAGCCTTTTCCTTCCATTCATTTTAAAAGAAAAAGATTACTCCACAAAACCCCACATTTTATTCTAAATCATATGTGCTTACGGTATTTGAAGAGCATATGCAACCTTTGCTTGTGCACTGACACAATTATTTCCTCTCTTACACTGCTCAGTTTGTCTTCCAAGTTGCTGTTTGAGCCACTGCCCACCATGGCATTGGTTGGACTTGCCCCTCCACCGAAGCCATCCTCCTCCTTAAAAATGAAACTGCACCTAAAGCTCTTAAAAACAAAACAAGAAAAAAATCATTTCTCTTTTTCTCAGACGTGATGTTAAGCTGGCAATATTTGCTTTGGTTTTAAATTATTATCCAAATGCTTCCACTTGATTATCTTAGGCAACTTCTGTATTTAGGCTGCAAACAAGAACATTTACTCCTCATATTAGGCTTTTGGTGTTTTGGGGATTATCTGCTGAAGAGCAGAGAAGCCTATTGAGTCCAATATAGCTGGAGATTCAAAAAATTGCAGCCAGATTGTATTGTCTTCGGGACATGACTTCTTTATTCTAAAAGGGCCCTACCTGGTTGCTTGATTGGGGGGTTGGTTTGGTTTGGGTATTTGTTCAGGTTTTTTGTGTGTTTGTTTGGGGTTTGGTTTGTGTTTTTTGTTTGTTTCAGTCTGTGATTTTGTTTTGGTTGGGGTTTTAGGTTTTGGATGCCTTTTTGTTTGTTTTGATTTATGTTTTAAGGAAGTTTAGTGTATGAAGTGATTGCAAATTGAGATGAATTTTTTTTTTCTCTACACAGATTTATGTAATCAGTTATATCAACCAAATATTTCACTGAGAGCTGGAGTTTTTTTCTAATTTTTGGAAGAAACTGAGTTTAGATTTGATGGTACCTTGTCTTTTTTGAGTCCTCTGTTAGCAGGTTCCCTAATGGGTTTCTCACCCAAGAATCACTTTGTAAATCAAATTTTGTAGGCTACTTGCTGATTGTCATATTGCTGGCAACACTCCATGTAATCTCAAAGGGCTAAAGTCTGTACTTAGGCTCCGTGCAACAGTGGTGAGGCCAGTTATACTGGAGGACGCAGAGGAGGAAAGAGAATCTTGCACATGGATTGGTAATATTACTGAAACTGATTATTTAGATACAAAATTAAATCTGTACATTCAAAGCCAAGTTCTGTTCTGACTTTACACGAATACATCAGTTGATTGATGCTCTAAACCTCCAGCAGCAGTTTTGTCCAGCTCTCATCTAGATGTATTTACAGTGCAACTACATAAAACTCCACTATCTTTCTGTCACTAAAATGCATCACTGTAGTGATAGCAAATACTCCTAGACTGTTTTTATAGGGATCTTCTGAATTCTAAACTGGAGCTTGAATAAGAGAATCAAATTTTCTCATATTGTCCATTTTTGAAGCTTAAATTGACTATTATAGATGATACTACCTCCACTTGAGTACTTTTTATTTAAGCTTTTTATACATGAAGTGATAACCTCATGCAGCTGCACAGGCAAAACACAACACCGCTTCTCCTTTGCATTCCAGCACTTGATGATGAATGGAGCTGGTATCCAGCTTCATTCAAGAGTTTGCTCTCCGTGGTCCAAGTACTTGTGTATTAATGGAAATGGTACAAAGGTTCAGGTTAATTTGAGTGTCTGTTTTGGAGCAGTTTCACATTATGTTGATGTGATCCACTGTAGCTGAAAACAATTTGCAATCTCAACTTGAGCAGTGGCCTCTACTTCGTGACCCGATGTAGGTTTAAGTGTGGTACAGTGTGTATCCTTTGTATACACATGTAAAGTAGAATCCCTTTAGGGATATTGTTCATTCTCTTTCCAAAGACACTGAGTCTATGAAAGTTAAAGAAAATAGCCAAATGTCTCGGATGGAAGATGTTTGTCTTCTCATCCAAGCAGCAACCAGAAAGAAATTGTTTTAAATTCTGCTGGATTGAAGGTGGCTTACTTCCATTTCTTGATCAGAATAAGCACTCCATTTGTTCATCTTCTCTGCTCTGTCTTTTTGCCCTTCTTGGACTTCAGCATTCCAGCTGACTGGGGTGAGTTTCAGTGAGGGACATACCAGTGCACTTTACTACCTGGAGAAACAGCTCTTCAGATCTCTCTTTATTTCAAACTTCTTGCCAAAAGAAAAGCATTATCCTTTCAGCTCCTGAATATCAGCAGTAGAGCTTCAGCGGTAACGTCGCTTATCTCAGGGGACTTGCTCCTGTGTTTGCTTAACCAAACAAAAGTCCTCGGCGATTACACTTGGGTGATGGTTTTAGGATTGAGCTTTAAAAGATACGCAATACAAAATAAATTTTAAATGTGTTCTCTAGACAAACTGTTTACATTTTCCTCTAGCAGCTTTGCTGTATAGGGTTATGGTCTGAAGCTGGTGCGAGATAATGAAGTTAAATGAAAAACCTTGCAAGCAGACCTTTCTGGTGTTCTGGGGCAGGGAGAGGTCATGAAGAGCACTGCCTAGGATGGCAGTGTGTTTTGATGAGGGAGGAGATGACAGTGGTCAAAATTACAAGCAGTAACAGATCTTATCACAGACTTTACTCACTTGAAAATTTTATTATTCCTATTTAAAAAATATTTTAAATTATTGTACTATATGATGAGTATTTCAGGATACAACGTGAGTCAGAAAAGCAAAATTGGCCATTATTGCTGAGAACCCTAACTTTTCAGTCACCTCCGTTTTCTTGTTTGGAGTTGCACTTAAAATTTTTCCTGATAAAGGAAAAAAAGTAGTTAAAGTTTAATGTTAAAATAGGCATGTTGTGTTTAAAGAGAATACAAATACATAAACCATTTATGGCTTTAGAGATACCTTTGGTGCATGCAGTTTACAGCTTTTTGCTGGAGCAATGCCACATAGGTCAGTATATTCATTCAGCCTGTACAGAATGGGCATGACAGCGTGAGTCCCTTCGCCTTTGTGCTGGTTGTCACAGACATGGGGAGCATTAACTGCTCCTTGAGAGCCTGGGGATACTTCACTAGAAAACAGAAGATAAGTCTCCTTCAGACTTCCATTTAAACATCGACCACCTAATGGACCTAATTTGTTTCCTGTAACAGAATAATCACCAAGGTCACTTTTTTTTTTTCTATTCCTTGTCTTATTAAGGCACAGAAATCTGGTGCAGGAGGGGACACACAGGCTGCTGAAGACCTTCTGCTTATCAATAAACCCCTGACGGACCTAATTAGCCTGCTTATTCAACTGGTGAGAATTTGCTTGTTTGGAAGCCTTTTGGAATGTTCCTGATGCTGGAATTATTCAACTGAATTTGACATCTTAGAGCTCCGTTTGCTAGTTTTTCATTGTTTAGAAGCTCCCCCCTGGTATGAAGGAAGAAATTATAGGTGATGTCAGAGTAAGTCTTTCCCAAGCTCAGAAGCAGGATGAGGAGCAGGCTGCAGATTCTCAGTTCAGATTCATACATATGTATATCTGAGAGGTCTACAGCACAGGTATTCTGAGGGAGCAGATGAGGGACCTGGGGTTGTTCAGCATGAAGAAAAGGAGGCTCAGGGGAGACCTTCTCATTCTTGACAACTCCCTGAAAGGAGGTTGGAGCCAGGTGGGGGTCAGTCTCTTCTCCCAAGAGGAAATGGCCTCAAGTTGCACCAGGGGAGACTTAGGTTGTATATATTAGGAACAGTTTCTTCCATGCAAGGGTTGTCAAGGCCTGGCCCACGCTGCCCAGGGCAGTGGTGGAGTCCCCATCCCTGGAGGGGTTTCAAAGCCATGGTGCTGAGGGACACGGTTTAGTGGGGACCTGGCAGCACTGGGTTAACAGTTGGACTCGATGACCTTAATGGTCTCTGCCAGCCAAAACAATTCTATGATTCTCTGCATAGCCAAATTTTAACCCTTTAGAATGGACTAGTAATCACTGCATAAGGAAAGGATGGGATTCAACATTTGAAACGACTACTGTTACCATTAGAAAAGCCAGTAAAGTTAAAATTAATTTGCAGTGAGTGATGCCTTTTAATATTATCTTTTTGGGTTTGAGCCTTCTGAGTTTCTCTCAAGTATTTAGTTTTATTTTAACCTGAACCTGAGCGATTTACAAGTGGGAATGGTCCATGATGATCTGTAAACATCTTTGAAGTGTGTCTGTTTAAAGTCAGCCTTTTCCAGAGTTTACTAGATATCACTTAGCACTGTATCAAAATCTCTAGCATGCTGTACTGCAGCCCTGACACATCCCATCAGCTCAACCTCTGCAGTTCTGTGCCCAAGATTTGTCCTGGCTCTGTGTGCAAGACCTTGGAGGAGAGAGGTGCTTCTTAAGTTGGACTTAAGGCTGCCTCAGCCTTTCATTCAAAACAAAGCCATTAAAATGGGATGTGAGAATTTTCCCGTGTCATATCACACTGTCCTTTCTAGGTTGTTTCACTTAGAGGCATTTGGGATTCACTGTGTTCTCTTCCAGAACCAAATTTTTTGGTTTTCATTGAAATACAGGTAGATGTATTGTGATATGAACACTTGTGGCCCATCTGTTTTAGGGTAGTGTGTGATTCCTTTTCTGTTGATTTTTGACATTATACTTGTTTCTAAGTCCTCCTTTGTTGGATTTATTTTAACCAGTTATTGACTGAGGCTTTTTGGATATGTTTACTGAATGGCCTAAAACAAAGTGACAGAATTTCAACTATATATTATTTCACCTCTAGAAATTCTTCTAATTTAAAAAAAAATTTTTAATCACTAAGTATGATAAATAGTAAGACAAGAAGAGATCCAAATGTTCCTTTAAAGAAAAACTAGTCATAAATTTAAATTCCATTAACTGTCTGAAGAACAGAAAATTAGAGACCAAGCTTTACTCAGACTATACCACCTGGAAGTCTTTTATAAGTTTTTAATTAAAGGATAGGATAATTGTATAGTTAGCATGTACTGATTAGATTCTGACTTGCCCTTCTATTTCAGAAGCGTGGCTGCAAATTACTGCTGGGTTTTGCTTTGTTCTGTATTTGTAGAGATTCTGGTATGTTTAAGATGCTTCTTCAGAATCTGGTGACTTTAACATATGGGTAAAAAGACTACTGGTGCTGCTTTTTTTTGTTTGCTTGGGGGTTTGAATTTTGTTAAAGATTTTGTAGAAGTGAGGGATTTTCTCTTGTAGTGTGTATGTGTTGTCCTTTACAGACATGTACTTGATTGGACATATGGAAGTTATTTCAGCTGGGTTTGTTAAATTTTATATCCTTTACCCATTGCTGTATTATACATTTCCTGTTAAGGTTGGATGCGTTTGAAACAACAGAATAATAATTTTACTATTTAGGATCCTCTGTTTTAAAATGTTTTGTGCTTTAATCTCTTCAAATAGGACTAGATTCTTTGTGAAGTCTAGTGGTTCTCTCCCCACCCGTCAGAAAAACTCAGGTTCTGCAGAGCTGCCAACAGGCTAACAATACTTATCCCTATTCTTTGAGCTGTGTGGCTACGTAACCCTTTACTACTGGTTTGAGACATTCAGTTCTTGGTGAACTTTATTTTTCTGGAGCTAATGGAAGTCTCTAGATTCTGAACTAACCATCGCTTTAAGACATGGAGTTAAAATTATTTTCTCTGGTTTGCTATTTCTACCTATGTTACCATATTTATAGTTTCTTATATCACTTTGGATAATTGCTTTCCCTCATTGATATGAATATCCTTCAAGTAGATGATTGTTCCATACCCCATTGACTTGTCTATTTATTTATTTTCCTTGAATTCTACATATTTATTTTTCTTAATAATCCCTCAAAAATCAATCTGAGTTAAACCTGAAAATGTCAAAAACTTAGAATCAATTTTTCCCTTGTGTAATTGTGATTTAGGCTATCACTCGGGGCGTAGAAAAGCAAGCATAGGAAACCTAGATTGCATGTAAATGAAACTTCAGAGATTTTAAGAACACAAAAGAAGAAAAGTATTACAGATTCATGCGGAAAACACTGCCAATACAGATAATTCAGTATTTAATCCCAAGATCAGTCTGCCCTTAATGGATCAGTAAGAGGAAAATAAATTTAGCATTTAATCTTTTGCTTGGTAGTTTTGTGTTTAAAAGTTAATTACATTTGCAGTTGGTTCCTGTGCTCTGTATATTACTGCTGAAGACCAGTTATTCACATGCAAACATGAAGAGAACAAACATGAAGCCTCTGTGGACATGGGTGAATGAGATGATCTCTTCCAGGTCCTCTCTGTCTCTGTGTTGCACTGGTTTGAAGACTGTGCCCTGACATTGGTTTCAGAGAGTGTGAAAGTATTTGCCAGTGAATAATGAAAATGACTGCAGAAGAATGACACCCTGTAGACTGTAGGATTTTATTTCACATTTCTTAGAAAGACAGAGAGTTGTGGGGTCAAGAGTGGATAGACAGGTGTTGAGTTTCTGTATTATGTATTGCTGCTATTGCATTGGAAATGTTAGAAGTCTATTCTGCAGAGCTACCTTAAAATATCCCTAAACAAAACAAAGCAAAAGAAATAAACAAAAAGCAAACCACAAAAAGCCCCCACAAAAAAAACCCAGAAATAAACAAAAAACCACCCGAGGAGATTAGAGTATATTGTCCCAAGCACAGTTTCTGAACGTGCGTTTAATGTCTCGGCAATTAGACTAGATTAAAATGAACTGAAAATATATTGGGGTTTAAAATATTTTCCCCTAGTCAGGCAGATAACAGTTTTGCCCTAAGCCAAAATAAAAGATTTTCTCTTTTAATTTACTAATAAGAATAGCATAGTAAAGTTAGCAGATTTAATAATAATGCTTTGCTTGTACATCTTTTTTTTTATGTTTGCAAAATCATCTTTCACTGTAGTTGCCAATGGTGCTTCCTTTACAGCATATGCTGTAATCACATTACTGGTCTAATGAACATCTATCTCTTATCCTAATAAACTCTCTTTGTGTATAACCTCATTAATGCCGTGAAATAGTGTCCCCTCGGGGTAATGCCGACAGTTTCATTGTGGCTCTAAAATTAGATGCTGTGTAACAACTCCAACAGTGTGAAAACTGCCACTTCAGCTCAAATGATCACACGTTTCTTGCAAGGGTTTGCAGTTCGTGAGCATGCTGCAGCTTGGTTCAAAATGAAGGTGTTTTTGACAACAAGTTGCAGAGATACAGACGAACAAGAAGCTTCCCACTCTTCTCCACCTTAGCCTTAAAACACACCAAGCAAGTTCCACCTAGAAAGGAAGAGAACTCGAAATGTTATGTGCCTGTTTACAGGAAGCTGTAATACGGCCATAAAAATTAAGTGAAAACTAAAACACAGTCTTCATTGCAGAGCAGTCTTTCCCTAAGGCATTAGTTTTAAAGTTTTGAAGTGAAAAACAAATCTCCATTCCTGAGTCAGATAATGGCCAAAATTATGATTTAAGCTTTTAAGTAATTTATTTCAAGGTGCTGGATTTTTGTCAAGCTATATCCAGCAGCCAAGGATATTAACAGCTGTAAGGACTACTTATGTTTCTACTTTGCCGAAGGACTGAATCCATAACCCCCTCTAAGACTGATAAAGCAAAAAGAAACACAAGGCCAATAGAGGTTTTTTTCATGTAATTATGAAATATTAAGGGGCAGCTATTTTCGTAGAGTTAGAACTCCAGTTTTTCATGGGTTTCTCCTCCCCTGAAAGGAAAAAAAAACCCCAAAAACTTCAGTAGCTTCTGTCATGAAAAACTCTAAATGCATTTCAACAGCTTAAAATATACTACTTCATATCAAATGGAATTGTTATGATTAGAAAACTAATCAGAACACTGCTCCAGCTGATTAGGAGATGAAGCATGCATCTATATTCATTGTCTAGCAACATGACTCTAGCTTTCCTGTCAGACTGGAGATACTATTTACTTGAAAGCTGGATTTTCATTCCTGGGTTTTCTATATTTACAGATATTAATGATATTTTCAGTCATTACTTTTGTTTATACCGGTAATTTTCTTCAGCTCCCCTACTCTTTATAACCAGTACTAACGCTGCCTGGCAGCCAATGTTAAATTACAGGTCACCAGTTTACGACTTTTGACAGCGCAACAGCGGCGAGGGGCAGCTCTGTGCCGGGGAGCCAGGCTGAGGCGAACACGGGGTTCCTGGAGCCGGAACAGCCCGAGGAAAAGCAGCGAGACCCGCCCGGAGCCGGCAGCTCGGGGGTGCGAGGCCGAGAAGCTGAGGGGGCCGGGGGCGTTGGCGGGACAACCGCGGGAGATGGAAACGCGGCGACACCCGAAGCGACACTCGGAGCGCGCTGGGCGAGGCAGCGGCTGCCGCACGCCTTCGGAGAGCGCGTGCTGGCAGCGGCGCGCGGGGCAAGGGCGGCTCTGCCTTGCTCGAGAGGGCAGCCCGCTCTGAGGGGAAAGCTCAGCCCTGGTCTCCGCCCGGCAGAGAGTGCCCATAGAAACACGCAGCGGGCCCGCTCACGGGCTGTAAGGAATGTCACAGCCAGGGGAAGCGCTGCGGGCACTGTGTGCAGGCAGCCCATCTCCCCGGACACCTAGCCGAGTTACAAGAGGGAGTTGAAAAGCTGAGGAGGAGATAGACTGGTGGAGCCAGGCCCTGCCCTCCCTCAAACAGAAATGGGAGCAGCTGCCAGAAAGCACCCAGGATCAGCGAGCCCCTGCCCCTGTCAGACCAGAGGCAGTAGTCTGGATGGGGGGAGTGAAGGGAGGCAAGGTCAACATCATAGCAACAGATGAACTCCCGCCCCACCCCCAGTGCTACTGAAGGACAGACACGAGGCCACAGTCGAGAAAGACCAGCCAAATGAGGATACAGTCAATGGGCAACCTCCACCTGAGATTCATCTGCCATCGGAAAGGCCTGCTGCATGTATCACACCCCCACCCACAAGAAAAAAAAAAGAAGGGTTATAGTTGTAGGCAGCTTCCTTCGGAGAGGAGCAGAGGCTCCAGTATGCTGGGCAGACCCTTCTCCCAGGGAAGGCTGCTGTCTCCCTGGAGCCCCGGTTAAGGACGTCTCTAGGAAACTTCCTAGCTTGGTATGACCCTCAGATTATCATCCATTGCTGGTCTTCCATGTAGATGGGGAGCACACTGAGAATAGTAAGATAAGAACAATTAAAAGAGTCTTTAGAGCCTTGGGATGACTGGTGAGGGAGACTGGGGCACAAATTATCTTTTCCTTTTACCTTCCCGTGGCAGGCAGCAACAGCAGAGTGAACAGGAAAATTTAGGCTATTAATACATGGTTCCATAGCTGGTGTTACGGTAACAATTTTGGCTATTTTGACAATGGGATGACCTATACAGAACCAGGTGTGCTGACATCTAATGGGAAGCACCTTTCTCAAAGGGGGAATAAAGTCTGTGCACAAGAGATTGTGCTGATTGACAGGGCTTTAAACTAGATATGAAGGGGGAGGGGGATGTATCCAGACTAGCTAGACATGGCCACAGGTATCATATACCAGCACTTGTGGGGCAGCGTGCTGACATTTTTGAGAACCAGAAGGTCTTCCACCCCTCAAGGGCGAAAACTATGCACACAACCTCCTCTCTGAAATTCATATACAGCAATGCACGCAGCAGGGGGAATAAGCAGGAGGAATTGGAGATCTGTGTTCGGTCGCAGGGCCATGATCCCATTGCAATTACTGAGACATGGTGGGATAGCTTACATGACTGGAATGTTGTCATGGGTGGTTATGTACTTTTGAGGAAAGATAGACCAGCAAGGCAAGGCAGTGGAGTCGTTCTTTATGTGCATGAGCAACTGGAATGCACTGAACTCTACCCGGGGTGGGTGAACGACATGTTGAAAGCTTATGGGTGAGAATTAAGGGGCACGCAAACGTAGGTGAAACTGTTGTGGGTGTCTGCTACAGACCACCAAACCAGAAAGATGATGTTGATGAGACCTTCTACAAGCAACTGGATGTAACCTCAAGATCACATGCCCTGCTGATCATGGGTGACTTCAGTCACCCTGATAGTTGTT
>WTSP01000400.1:0-16997 GCA_025331215.1 Actenoides lindsayi | reverse complement strand
ATGCTTTGAGATGACAAACATAAACAGACAAACAAAAAAACCGAAGGCAGGCCAGGGGGGGTCGGAGCGGGGGGGGGGGGGGGGGGGGACGGACAGACTGAATTCTTTCCTGTGCAGGTGCCAGAGCCTGGCTCAGGCTGCCCAGGGATGTTGTGGAGTCTCCTTCTCTGGAGAGATTCCAAACCCACCCGGACAATGTGATCCTGGGCACCCCGCTGTGGGTGACCCTGCTGGAGCAGGGGGGTTGGATGAGATGATCTCCAGAGGTCCCTTCTAACCCCCACCATGCTGGGATTTGCAAATGATTTCGCACCTCTGGTCACCCCATAGGAGGTGTATTGGACCACGCACAGGATTCCATTCACAGCCCTACACGTGAGAGATTTACCACCTCGAGAGGGATTTACACCACAATTTGAGGAGGAGACAAGGCTTCAGCTACTAAACTGGAGAACACCCAGCTCTGGAGGAGGAGAATGTCAAAAGACCTCCTGAAGGAAAGTGTCTTTCCCTCTTTTGACCATAGAGGGAGCTGAGTCTCCAGTGTTAACCACTTTAGAACAGAAAAGAAAGCCCCAAGCCCCAATATAGAGCACAGAACTGCTGTTGGCCCCACTCCCCAGCACAACGCCCAGACCTCACACGTAGAGGAAGGCAGCAATGTGGGTTAAATAATTAATGCTCCTAGATACCATTTCCCCCCAAACTACAGGCGATCACAGAAGAAAACACACTTCCTTAAGTATGATGGATTGCTCTTGCTGGCATGAGAAAGAAATCAGACAGCAGTATTTTCCATCATTCCACTGGGACTTTGTCAAACGCTATAGCTCCTGCATTTCAATGAATGATAAATTGCTTTTAAGTAGTGACTTTTATGTCAGTGAGCGTGTTATTATTGACTATTTTTGTCTCACGCTGGAAAGCAGTCTTCATACGCTCCCGTTCTTTAAATCACCCAGAGAGCTTTGAGGTTGCTGTCTAACAACCTGCTGAGTAATATCTCCCTTGTCAATCTTATCAACCCCTGTTTAATTGTAAGAATGCAAATAAAATGCAGTGAGCATTGACCTAATGCCTCACACCCTGCATATCTCTTCCAAAGAGAGAAACAAGAGATTCTTCAGCTGCACTTGAAGCTTGTCAAACATCATTTTAATTCTAAGCAAGTTCTGGCTCTCTTAAAGCCACATCCAACCCCAGAGCACAGCAGTGGTTTGGTGGGTAACAAGATACATGTGTCAGAGTCAGGAAAGTTTCGTGATTTCCTTGTGTCTGAGGAATATCAGTTTAAATACCAGTTAAGGAGCGAGACTCCCTGGGACCACCCATTACTTTGTTTTCTATCCTCACTACAAAACACAGTGGTGCTCTTGATGGCAGCAGATATTAGGAGTAACTGGAAGATGATCCCAGCATTGGCTTTTATGGCCACTTCAGTGTTTATTAATGGAGCCTGCTCTCGTATCCAGCAGTCTTCAATTACCCTGATAAATAGAACATCATGCTCTCAACATCAGGATGCACAGCAAAGTAATTTAATACCCAATACAAAGGGGAGCCTGGTAGTTACATCCCAGCATGTAAACAGAGACATCACTGATGGTATCATGTACGTTGGAAAATTAAAAGCCAAGTAGGACCTGAACACATACTGACATGAAGGTTTTCACATCCTCTGGATACTCCTATGTCTGCAAGCCCAGTGTCAGCATCTCTCTTAGGTCTCGAGGACCAGATGCTATAAAATTGATGTCAATGAAAAGTTTTAAAGGCCCCAAAACAAGCAAGCACAGAGTTACAAAGTTAGGCAACCGTGAAGAATGTTTGGGGACCATGGCAACCACTGCAATTAGTTTTAATCAACCACTGTTAGCATTAGGTCAGAGCATTGTCTTAGCAGCGTTTGGCTAAGATTTATAGCAGAACACCAGGTTGATCAAAGACTGAGTGATTGATGATAGACTTGAGATGCAGCCTTTAGTTACCTTAAGCTGATTATAATACGTTATGATACTGAAACACAGGGGATTCCCTGTGTAAATGTAGGACCCCCTTACATTAATGCACAATTGAACTTTTGTGATGAGGTCACAGATAACCAATCATGTATTAGTGTGGTTTTTTTCTGTTACTTTTTTGGTATATAAGGCCCTCTGTGATTCCAGGGCCAAGGGGGGGTTGGCTTTGCAAATTATCACCTGGCATCCTTTTCTGCACAGAACTGGAATAAAGCAAATATCTCAACTCCATTGGCCTTTCACACAGTGGGTATGGGGCATTTGCAGAAAGGCACCCATAGAGCAGGAGCTCCCAGCAGATCAAGAGCAATCTGCTACCCTAAGATCAGGCTAAGAAGTGACCACCCACCCCCGGAGCTGGACAAGTGCACAGTTTTCTAGAGATTTTTTCTAAAACAGTGTCACCAAAAACCACAATTTGTCAGATCAAGGCTCTTTACTTTCTGAAAGCTTGCTCACTTCAAGGAAGCTCAGTTCAGAAAGCCAGCTGATGACAAGCAGGAATAAAGCATATGAAGGGAGAAAAAGAGCCACTAAAATTGAACAGAAGCAGCAGCAGCCAGATTGTCAGTTTTTTTCTATAGTATTACTCCCAAAATGCTGTGTTAGAGTTAATGCTGTGTATATATATTGTTAAAAGAAAGAGTAACAGTAATCAGTTATGTCAGTGATGCTCAAATCTATTTCTCTTCTCTTGTGTCACTCTGAGTATCTCTAAAAATCCCTTTTTTTTTTTTAAACATTGAATTTAAGCAGACCCAGAAGCTCAACTTTTGCCTTTTCCTCTCCATTGTCAGGTGTAGCTAAAACCAGACATTTCCTGGAGGGACTGGCCCTACATTCATCAAAGGAGACATTGGCCACCCATATCAGGTGAACATCTTCTGCCCCCACTATACAGTGTGGATCTAACCTAGACCATTTTCCAAAGTAATTCAAGAGCCTTAATTTCACTGCATGCACATTACACAAAGAAGGATTTTAAAAGAAACCCAGCTTAATACACCACACCACATATTTATAAATAACTCCTGGGCAATGCTTCTGCCTTCCCTGTAAATGTTATTCTGTGACCCTTGGAGAAAGGCATTAAAGGAGTGTAGCAAAGATCCCATCGAGCAGCAACTTGCTAAATCAAGAGCTCAACTCGATAGCATAGGCATAGCCTGAATTAAAAAAACCTATTTTAAAATGAAATTAAAAAGCAGCTGCACTGCCCACTGACAAGATTAGAACGATTTCCCTTGCAATTGTTGGGATTACAAACTAATGAACCATGGAGAGAGAAAGTGGAGTGCCGGGGGTCAGGAGGGGGAAAAACCAGACATGCATTTGAACAGGTGGTTTTTAGCAAATATGGTCACTTGAAGGACTTGTAGAAAGCTTTATAACCTTAAAAGAGCAAAAGTTTTCTGTGTGTTTGCCATTTCAGCAAGCACTTTGCACTTGCCTAAGAAAGCCTTCATCAGTGCCACAGTCCAAACGAAGAGCAACAGGGGGATATTAAAATAACTGCAAGGTTGCTTGTTTAATCAAAGGGAGCAGGATAGGTTCCTCAAAGCCAGACCTTCATGCACAGCATAAGAAGGTAGAAAACCAAGCATACACCAGAGCATTAACTGGGGAATGGAGCCCTCTAGTTGAACTGGTTACCAAGGGTTTATAGGGAAAGAGCAGGGATCTGGAAAACAGAACCTGTGAGGTGAGAAGCAGGGGGGGAAACAGGGTTGCAGATGAAGCATCTTCAAATTCCTCTCATAAAGAGGAAAAGAAACAACTTTCCTTGTCAGCTGGGGCTAGGGTCAGAAGTAATAAGGTAAAATTGCAGCAAGATGAGACATCTTTATAGCAGTAAAGCGCTGGGAGGAATTCTCTATAGAAACTGAGAAATCTCTATCAGCAGAGGCTCTTTACAAGGAGGTCAGACATTCATTCATCATGGTAAAGCTGGCCACAGGGAAAAGGGTCAGGCAACTTATTAAAGTCGATCCTGGCCCTATTTTCCCACAACAGCACAAAATATCATTATGCATTAACACCACAAAGTATTTTCTTCAGCTTATCAGGCCTCAGGAGACCTCAGATTGAGATGGAAACCCAACTCCTACCACTCTGCTGCGTTCAGGCTCCCCTCTGCCCAAACCCCATCTACTGAGCCCCCACCCCCCCACAACATAGCTGTGGGGAACAACCAGCAACTCATAAGGAGCCATAAGGGCAGGAGGGAGAAACAAGGAAGACAAAAAAAAGGCAGGCTTTGCTGCTGCCCTGAGAAACGTAGCCTAGCAACCCACACACAATAAAAGCACAAAGTGCACAATAAAGCAAGACAGTGCCTTGCAAATGGGAGTTTGAAGCATCTGCACAGGATTGGTGAAGAGCAGCTCATTTTAATCTGTCTCATAACAGGCTCATCACTGATGTTGACTGCTTTCCTTCCACACAGGTAGCACAATTTGGTTTTTTTTCCCCTGTGAAGCAATTGTCTAAAAACCAAGCTTGGAAGAAAATACTCCTGGCTGCCAGACCCAGCTTACATGAACTAACTTGAAAGGGGTTTGTCTGAGCTCAAAGCTGCATAAAAAAAAAGTCACAAATTAAATCACTCCCAATCTTTCAAAGCTCATTATTTACCAGTGGTACCTGAATATGTTTGAAGCTTTTTTCCACTTACTTTTTAAACAGGTAACACCAGCATCAGTCAGACGCTTTTCCTGCCTTTACCCACATGGCAGGTAACAGGGAGGAATAGATCATAGAATCATTTTGGTTGGAAGAGACCTTTAAGATGATCAAGCCTAACCATTAACCCAGCATGGCCAGGTCACCACTAAACCATGGCCCTCAACACCACATCTACACTGCTTTGAAACCCCTCCAGGGATGGGGACTCCACCATTGCCCTGGGCAGCCTGGGCCAAGGCCTCAACAACCCTTGCAGTAAAGAAATTCTTCCTCATGCCCAACCTAAACCTCTCCTGGCACAACTTGAGGCTATTTTCTTGTCCTACCTCTTGCTACTTGGAAGCAAAGACCAACCTTCACTTTACTATCATCTCCTAAGATGTTTGCCTTGTATAAAAAATAAAACAACCCTCACACAGCATTGCTCCTGCTCTCTTTGCACTTGTGTGCTCAACTGCAGGGGCAGTTAGAGCTCCAGTGCTTAATATACCTGGCCCAACACAAAGTTCTTGTACAACAGTCACAGGATACATCCCACTTACCTCAGAGACTTTCACAAGGAGAAGCAGAAGAAAGGGGAAGATGTTTTGGGAATAACAGGTCCTTGGGGGAATCCATGGCCTGACACAATTCAGGGGGATGAGCTAGGGTGACCCAGTGCAGGCAATGTCCTCAACAGCAGCATCTGTCTGGAAACACCTGAGGCTGAGTCCTCACAAAAAACTCCATCACTGCTTCCCAACTCAGCAAAGGCCCAAAGAAGCTATATGTCCATCCAGAAGCAGCAGAAACGAGCAGAGAAAACAGACACCAAGACTGCAGACAAGGCTAAGAAGCTTACCCAACCTGGAGGCTGAGCTTAAATGTGCCTGTGGGATCCATGGGTGTGGGTGGAGGCCCCAGGTGAGGCTCCTTAGGACTGTTAAGGCCCATTAGTGCCCTCAGCTTTACACTGGACACAGTTGGCTCTATATGTCCTTCTGGCCAGAATCACCCATGTGACCCTAGGGCACCTAGACCATACCTGCTCCTCCTCATCTAATAGACACTGTGTTAAAGCTTTTAGCAGGAAGAGAGTCTGAACAGAGACCGTCTGCACAGAATTGTGCTTAGAACAGTTGACCTTAATGATCTTAAACTTCTTTTCCAACCTAAACAGTTCTATGAATTAGAAAAGCACTAAGAAAGGACCCATCAGGCTACATCTGAGTGAGTGTCTAGAAGCTGTTGCATCACTGTATTTACCTCTAATAAACCTAATAAAGTATTGCACACTTCTGGAGGACAGCGTCATGATCTGCTCCCGAGGAGCTCCAAGAGGCTTCTCCTTCAATCTTTCTCCATTATCTCTGTGATTTCCCATGAAGGTGTCACCTCCAGCCTGGAGTAGAGAGACAACGCATGGTCCTAGCTTAGAGGGTCAATAACTTAGCCAATGGACAGTTCAGCTTCTGGACCTGATACTCAAGCACCGGCCTTTAAAGAGTTGTTGGTGACATTTGCAGGATGGCAGCTTAGCTGCTGCATAAACAAAGAACCCATCAGTGATCACCCTGTGGGAGAGCATGGACTTTACACTTGCAAATATGATTGTAAAGGCAAAATCAGGGACTACCAGGTCCCTTTCTCCACCCAGTAACTTCTCCTGTCTGAGCTGAAGGACAGAAAGATGTCAGATTTTAGAGCTGTCACTTGTCTCCTGCTGCATGGTGGGGAGAGCAGCTTGAGAAGGGATCTTTTGGTGACAGGAGAAGGTCCGTCACCTCCTGCTGGCAGCAGAGGCCACATAGTCCTTTTTGAGACCTGCTGGGTCACCTGCATGTTTCCCAATCCAGTGCAATTACCATGGAAATTAAACTAGGTACACCACCATTAAATTTCATCTTGCTTTTAGCTTGAATTGCCGCAAGCAACCTGATTAGAAGCACAGCAATTAAGTGGAGCTAGGTGGACCATCAGTCTGAGAAGGTCCTATCCTGCCTGCTCACCACCTTGCTTTCCACATGGAACTATTTTGCTGCAAACCCAGCTCTCTACCCAGCTCTTTGGCTGGCAAGGACAAAGTTTGGTTTCACCCATCCATGGCATGGCATTGGACAGAGCTTCTCCCCCCACCCCCAGCTCTGTTGTGGTACCAGGTTGGGGGTGTCACAGCATGTAAAGACAAGAGGGTGACAAAACAACAGAAGATCTCTCTGCTCAGGTCTTTTGGAGACTTGTGAGTGCCACCAGTACCATTCTGTGGAAACTACTCATACACCTTCTGTTTTCTCTTAGATGGAAGAAATGAGGGAGCTTGTTGTCAGAGCCAGTACTTTCTCTACCACTGCAGTGGTGAAAAGGGAGGTGGCAAGGCAGGAATAGGTGCTGGTGAGAGTCATAATTGAATGGGGGGCTTTGTGGCTGAAGGTCACTTAGAGGGAAAGAAAGAAATAGAGGATGCAACAAGGAGAAAGAACTGGATTAAATAGTCAGAGGCTGCTCCATCACTTTTATAAGTCCTGGCTTTTGGGGTGGTTTCAGGGCTTCCAGTGTTGTAGGGAATCTCCTGGGGACCAGGAAAGTTTAAAAGAGAACAGCCAGAAGAATCCTGTTCCCCAGCCCAAGCTTTGAACTGTCTCATCCAAAATCTTGAGCCCATGCAATATGCGTCCCTCGATCATGTACAAACTCGTAGTCTCTGGAGCCCTGTTAACCCCTTCCCCGTGGTGCTGGAAGCCTTCCTTTGCCACTCAAAGCCAAGGCCTCCAGCATCAAAAATGAAGAGGCTTGAGCCAAACCAAGAACTGGTTTGACGCGGCCATTTTCCCCTTCTTGAATCGCAAGCCCAGTCCTGCCTCAGCACACAGCTGAGCTGACATGGTCCCAATTCTGACACCCCAGAGAGTGGACTGGGATTTCTCAGGGGCTACAGATGAAAGGCAAGGAGGACCACAGGAGAAAACCACAGAGTGTGGAAAAGCTGATATGGGACAGGAGTAAAGGGACTCAAGCAGAGCTAGTGAGACGCCTCTGAAAACGAGGAGCAAAGCAGGACACAACACTCAGTGGAAGGCAAGCTCTCCTCTCCTTCCAGCAGTGAGAGCTCACACTGAGGGAAAGAGACTGGAGTGGCTGGAAAAGAGATGGAGCTGAGGTGACTGGACAAGCAGGCACACTGCTGGCTTGTATTCATTTGCTTGTCAGCTAGAACCCCAAAGGTCTCCTCTCAGCCTCCTCTTCTTCAAAATAAACAGTCCCAGTTCCCTCAGCATGCCCTCATAAGACATGAGGCACATGTTCTCATAGGGACATAGTTTAGTTGTGACCTGGCAGTGCTGGGTTCACAGTTGGACTTGATAATCTTAAAGGTCTCTTCCAACCAAAATGATTCTATGAGTCTATCTGCCGTGTTTGGCAGAGCTGAAGAATTTTGCCTGGTTGTTCTTGCATTGCTGAATGTCTTCCAGCAAAACCGTCCTTCTGGCTTTGATGTTACGGAGGGATGGAGCATCCCCTGAGTCTCTCAGCAGTTTGCTCCGTGATGAATCACCCACACTGCTAAGGGAACCTGCTGTAGGATGTCCTGGTTAGCAGCTGCCCCATCATCCCTGGGCAGAATGACTCTTCCCCTGCTCTGGAGGTGCAGCCTACATCCTTTGCTCTTTGCCTTTTCTATTTTCCACTGAGTCAGCCTGTGAAGATTTACCCCCAGGGCCTGTTATGTACTGTTCCTTATCTCCTGCTTCCCCATCTGGGCTGTGTATTTTATCAGTGGCTTTTTTTATTTTCCTACCTGCTTCCAGGTCTTTCCTAAAAACTCCTGACACTAGAGTGGGTGCATAACTAAAGATCACATGCAAAAAATGGGTAAAAGAACAGAGGCCTTAGGGAGTCTTTCCTTCCACCCTCCCATCTGTCTCATGGTGATCATATACTGGAAACAGAGCTAGAAATTCCCCAGCTAACCAAAAGCTTTGCTAGGAAAACCCTGAGATAGTGCAGTGACTTCCACAGTTCAGACCCTAGTACAGTAGCCTCCAAGCTGAGAGACTGGCCACCCATACTGGTATTCCCGAGTGTGGAGTGTTTGAATCATAGAACGGTTTGTGAGGGAGGGGACCTTTCAAGGCCATCTAGTCCAACCCCCCTGCAGGGAGGGAGCAGGGACAGCTGCAACTACAGTAGGTTGCTCAGAGCCAGCCTCACCTGGAATGTTTCCAGGGATGGGCATCAACCACCTCTCTGGGCAACGTGGGCCAGGGTCTCACCATCCTCAGTGGAAAAAATGTCTTCCTTTTGTCTAATCTAAATCTCCCCTCTTCTATTTTAAAACCATCATAGACCCTGTTAGAAAGTCTACCCCCATCTTTCTTGTATGCCCCCATTAAGTACTGAAATGTCACAGTTTCCTTATTCCTTCCCTTTATTTCCACTAGACACTTTTGATAAGATTCTGCACTGAAAATCCCCTGAAAACACCCACAGGTTGAGGCTTGCAGTCAGTGGGCTTTGATGCAACAGTCCCCACTGCCACCAACCTGCTTTCATCTAGGTGAGCTCAGCCCCTGAGCAGGATGACTACCCTTTGCCAAAGTCCACCCTGGCATCACATCTCAGTGGCAAGGTTCCCATGGGCCTTTCTGACCCTGGGGCATGGTGACTCGGTTACACTGACCGTCCCTGTCTGCCCTGCCAGTTGTTTTTGGAGCTGCCGTGTCAGGTCCTGAAGCCAGACTCCCTCATGGTGATTCAGTAGCCAGCCAGCAGGGTGAGGACCACCTGGAGCATGAGGCTTGGCATCCCAAACCTATCCTTACAGCTTGCCACCATGTAATTTCCAAGGGAATTTGCAGTACGGTGTCCAAATAAGAAAGTGAAACCATGAACACATATCCTCGACATTAATTTCTTAGAAGAGGATTTGCACCAGCAGGTTGTGCCCAGGTGGAAATGGGAGATCACATTTCCCTTGGGGCTGGATGAGCACCCAAGATTTCAGCAGCACTGTTTTTCAGACCGTGCATCGGTCCGTAGGTTTGCAAAGTTTCATAAGGCATCTTTCCAAGAGCACGACAGCCCCAGATGGGTTTGGGAGGAATATTTAGCAAATTGGAAGCCTTATAATGTTGGTTAAATTTGAAGTGAGAAGAAATTAGAAGTGAAGGTCCAGGAAAGAGGAACAGCTTGTGTCACTGCTATCAAAGCTTTTAATGCAGCAGTGGAACATGATCCCTTCTGCTTCTTCTTTGCCCTCTTCTTACTAAAAAGAGCATCATTCTGGAGTTGTTGGGGGCAGCTGCCAACATCCAGCCTGAGCCGCAGGCAGCTGGGACAGAGACCAGGAAGCACAGGGGGGTCTGACCTCTGAGCATCTGCACAGGAGCACTGACCAGCCCAGCAGGCACCTGCAGAGCAAGTCCAGGGAGCAGAGCAAGAGCCTGGGGAGACTTTGCTCCAGGGCTCCCCCATGCACAGAGGAAGGACCAGCATGTGGGAAGAGGTGTGTCAGGGAATGCTGGTGAAATGACCCTGCACAAATAGTTAATTTCCCTTTCTTTTGGTTTAGATGCAGGATGGATTCAAAGTTCACTGTTGTTTATTGCAACCCAGAAACCAATGGCAACCTGGGCTGCATCCAGAGCAGGGTGGGCAGCAGATGAGGAGGGACTTTTTATGAGGGAGTATAGTGATAGGACAAGGAGTAATGGTTTTAAACTGAGAGGAGATTTAAATTAGATACTAGAAAGAATTTTTTTACACTGAGGGTGGTGAGACACAGGAACAGGTTGCCCAGGAAAGTTGTGGATGCCCCATCCCTCAAGTGTTCAAGACCAGGTTGGATGGGACTTTGAGTGACCTTTTCTAGGGGGAGGTGTCCCTGCCTGTGGCAGGCGGGTTGGAAAGAGATGACCTTTAAGGTCCTTTCCAACCCAACCCAGTCTGTGAATCTGTGATTATCCTCTCCATTGAGCAGTATGTAGATAAAAGCACAGGGCATGTGTAACTGTGCAGTGATGCTGGGCAGCAGAGCCTTTGCCTAGACACAGCTAGTGTCCTGTGGTCACTACGGAGTGGACAAACACAGTGGCAGGTGAAGACATCTGCCCTTCATTTTCATGATCGGCACCAGAAATATAAAACATATTATTTCTTCCACATGACTCTTTCACAGATTCTCCCAGAGACAGAAGTAAGAAATGGGGCTAGAGAAGAGAAACAAGATGAAAGCAGGCACTGAAACTCACTGTGCATCCAGCCTTCCCTCCTGCACTAACAACCCTGGGGCAGCTTTCTCTCCAGGCAGAGAAATTGTCAGAGTGACTGGTGCAGCCACACATCAGAGGGCAGGATTCATTTCCAAGTTATGTATCAAAGTCTGAGCTAGGTATTAAATTTCCCACATAAACTGATGGAGTTAAATAAATACTATCAGAGGGAGATTAATGTCACAAAAAGGCAGGGCCCAAGATGAGCAGCACATGGGGCTCTACAAAGACACCTCTCTCTTTCCACTGTCATTTAGAAGGATCCAGGATGGTTGGTTTAAGTCTAGAGACCAGATTTAGGAACCTAGAGATAAATCCCATCCCTGGTGACTTCCCAGCTACATGACTTCTCTTCCCTGACCATTGCTATCTTGTCATGAGGATGAGATTATAAACAGAGGAGATCATGAAATGATGGCAAGACACCTCCCATGCAGATTTCCAGGGGGAGTTCAGCAGCTCATCCCCAGTAGCACAGGCAGTGAATAAACTCCCTTCCATGGGACCACTGGGAAAACTCTGCCAAGTGACTATCACATGGTTTCACCCCTCAAACTTTCCGATGGGTAGCAGATGGCAGCCCAGAGCTGCCTATGGGAAAGCAGGTTGCATCTTGTCGGCTTCCCACACCCAGGTCCTGGGAGAACTCAGCAACCAAGTCTAACTAAGCAAACCTACCAAAGTTCAGTTCCAGTTTGAGGCCTCCTTATCAGCAGGGTTTTCTTTCACAAGCTTTTTCTGTTTGCCTTTCCTATCCAGGTAGTGTGTTTAGCTGCAACCAGCAAACACTCTGGGGCCTTACTTTTGGGATTTAGACCTTCAACAGCCAGCTTACTCTTGGAAATATTGCATTTTTCCCCACTCTAGATAAAGGGCTAAAGCTTTCTGTGGTCAGCACGACTTCATCCATCCTCATCATGCTTTGCTCTCTCAGTGTGCACTGGCAGAGCATAAGTCCCCCAGATCAATGCATCCCAGGAGGAGAAGCTGATGCAAGCAGACTCTCCCTGTTAATGGTGTCACACCCTGGGGGTATATCTTGAGCAGCCAACTCAAGGATAACCCTAATGGTCATCACTCAAAAAGAAACTGTTGAATGAGAAACTGACAGACCAGCAAGAAAGGTAATAATAAAGAGGAGAAAAGGCTTCAATCTAAATATGGGATATCAGTCCATAAAGACCATCAGAGGACCAAGTATGGGAAACCTGTAGCTGAACTTTCCCCAGGTAGATCTGCCCTGCTTTTCAGGTAACAGCAGTGGCCCAAAAGCCCAGTGGTGATGCAGAGCTGGAAAATGTGCCTATGAAAACACGTAACACTAAACCTGTTGGGTTTCAGTCCCACTGCAATATGCAGATAGCTTCTATAATGACATTACTGCCTCTCAGATCCCCATAGCAGAAGAGTGGGATGTGTCTTGCACTCTCCTGCTCACCCACTCTTTTCAACAAAAAGACTTCACAGGACCCTAAGCCACATCATCACTTCACAGGGACTTTGTCCCTTTGCAGTCTATAGTATCTTTAGGAACCATTTAAACTCCACAATTTGAAAGCTCATGCGTGGGGGATACAAAAAAAAAAAAAGTATGGTTTGTGGTGCACAACCAGCAAAGCACCCATCTCCTAAAGCCATTCCCACAGTGGTTTTGAGAAGTAAGGGTGTTCATGGTCTGAGCCCATTGGCAGGCTCTCCCCGTCCCCCTCCAGCCTGGCCCTTTAAGTAACTTGAGCCTCTTGGGCTGCAAATCCCAGTCTCTAAGAGACTGGAAAAGCAGTTTTCCCCCTTCCCCCTTCTGCATCCTTTCTTTTGAAAACAACCGTTTCTCCCCCTTTTCTTTCTGGTGGGAAGAGACGGTTCACCAAGGGACAGAGCAGCTTTCAGAGCATCCCCCTCCCACACCGCAGCTAACTGGCCCTTTCTCCACCCCCGCCATGCTTCTGGCAGCTCTTTTTTGTGACTTTCCTTCCCTCCCGAAGGTCTTTTGCAAACCTCAGCTGATTTCCAAACCCACCGTGGCTGCTGGGGGTTGGTGCAAAGGTTTAATTATTTGCTTTTCCTTGGGTGTGTAATGTGGGGATAGGGAGAAAGTCGGGGCCCATCGCCTGACGTTGCAAATCTCGCCCACTTTTGTTGTACAGTCCTTCTCCCACCCTCCTTCCTTCCCCAGCTCCCTTCCAACTCCCAGAGCCCACCATGACTCCGAAGATGGTTTTGGGATACATTTGCCTACTTTGCTTTTCCTTCACGAGCACAGCAAAAGGTAAGAGACTTCGGGTTGTTTCAGATCCAGTGATGTGACAGGGTTTGGATGCTTCGAGAGGCAGGATCCTCATCCTGGGGCTTCCACCTTCTCCCTAGTCTTCAGCTGGGGAGAGAAGAGTTATTGCCACAGCTGCAAATGGTCTGAGCATCTCCTGAGGCAGGGAAATTTTTGGGGGCTGCACAAGTCCTCCCTGGGGGGGGGGGGGGGGAAAAAAACTGGAGAGCTGGAGCTTTTTAAACTGCAGACAGTGCAGAAATACAGAAACTCTTCAGTCTGACTCACAGGGGAAAGCTCCAGGGAGGGAGCTGGATTTCCATCAATGTATTTATAACAAAAGTAGCTATAAAACATTTCAGATGCCCAGCAAGCGTGTCAGATATTCAGGAGAATTTCAATTGACTTTAGACAATAGATTAGACTGGCTATGTCACGGCAAAGGCAACCCTGCCCCCTGCAATCGTATTTGTATATGAACAAGAGAAGGGACTCCAAATAATTCTAGATCAGTAAGTTTAAAGCAAGGAGCTTTGATCTGAAGTTGCCCCACGGACTTCATTTGGTCCTATCACAAAGTAAGAGAAGTTCTATTGGGAAACACACCATATGAAGAGCATGACCTCTCTTCTCTCCTAAATAAAAATGATAATGTTGCCCCAGTTAATGCACAATGCTGAAAGACACTTCCAGACATCCCTCCTGTCCATGGAAATTTTACTTCAGGATTAAAGTGTGTTTCTCTGATACTTTCAAAAAGCCCTGAAGTCTCCAAGCAGAGCCTCTAACTCTGGCCATCATTTCTAAAGCAGGACTGCAAACACAAGCAGGAATCAGCTGTTACCCAAGAACAAAAAAATACCCAAATCGAGGGCACAAATAATTTCCCTTGAAAACCTTCCCATGTTCTCACCAAAACATGTCAGCTATGCCTTCTGCTTGATGTAAAAATGACCCTTCCAGGGTGCAGGTTGCAAACATCCCTGCAAGCCCAGGTCCTCTCTAGGATGGAGGATGCTGACTGCAGAGATCTGCAAACACGTACCTTCAACATTTGCATCTTTCCTTAGGGGATCTGCAGCCTCTTTCTTTCCAGCCTGGGACCCTGTACCAGTACCACTATTCCCTGAATGTCCAGGTGAACCACACATCCACACCGTCCCTGCGGGGAGCCTGGCTGCAGGCCAAGGCCTTGGTCCAGATTCAGCAGCTCTGGAGGGACCAAGGTGGGGAAGAGCTACTGCAGGTGCAGGTGCGTGAGGTAGTGAAGCCATTTCAGCCATGTGCTCCTCCTGGGAGCAGTGACACCACCTTTCCTTACCCCCTTCCCTTTCCAGCCCAAGCTACCTGAAAAATGACCTCTGTGACCAATAGGCCATCACCTGCAGGTAAAATGCACAGCAGCCTTAGAGCAGATGTGTTTGGTCACTCCTTTCTGCTGTCTTCTGCTCTCATAGATACGTGACCTGAAAGCCCAACAGGAGCCAGAAGAGGAGAAGAGACAAGACACCCCTGCAGAGATTGCACTGAGCCAGGAGGCACAGGCAGAGCTCCAACAGCCAGTGTTCATCTCCTGGAGCAGTGGGAAGGTCAGCTGGGCTTGCTCATGCCCTCTGCGGAGCACTCTTACCCTCATCCAAAATTTTCTCAACTACAAAGCCCATACAAACTCCTGCTCCACCTCTGATTTCATATCAGAGCAGAGCGACTGGACAGGGTGGCAAATGTAGGAATATACAGTCTCCCAGGGGGTCGAGTGCAACCTTAGATGGAACTACATCCTCCGAAGGGGCTGTGGGCTTGGATGGAGCTGCAGCATCCCATGTTAAAAGGGCTTCAGTCCTAACTATGGGATATAAGCTCCTTTCTGACCTACTCCTCTAAAGCTTTGGAAAACCAGAAGGAAAAAAAAATAGGCAATTTTTATGGGCATGCATCCACAAAGCTGTGCTATTGAGGGATACAGCCCTTGTGAAAAATCTCCAGGTATCTCCAGGATGTTGTTTAGGTTGCAGGGGAGGGCAAGGCAGTTCAGGCATCAGAGAGACCACAAAGCCCCTCAGAGCCATCCCCACAGCCAGAAACCACCTCTTACCCTCTCCAGGTCAAAGCCTTCTATGGGGACAAAGCAGAAAGCATCCTGGTCTCAAACTTGAAGCGAGGCATCGTCAGTCTGCTCCAGTTCCAGCCCCACACCGGCACCACAGTAGAGGTAGGTGCAGAACCAGGGTAGATCCTGCCCAAAAGCCAGGGACCATGCCACGGCAGGAGAGCTGGCTCTGAAGCACAGCCAGCCCAGGGTGCTTCAGCGGAGGAGGCAAGATTCAAGGTGAACATTTGGGATAAACTGATGCTGGAATGACCTGCAAACAACATGAAATAACCTCAAAACCCAAAAGGCAGGCCCAAAGGTGCTGCTGCTGATGTTAGCCTGAATTTGAAAAAGCAAATTTTCTGCCTAGATGGGCTGTCCAAAATATGGCCCAGTTTCTATTTTTTTAGTGATTTTTCTTTTTATTAGCTTGTTCTTTGTGTCCACCCTCTACACAGAATATTATATTCAGGCTCAAAACCGATCACCCTTACCCATAGTCACTTACACTTGCATTTCAGGAGGACGTCTCTGGGAGCTGCCAAGTCACATACATCGTGTCCAACCATTCCATCACAAAGACGAAAGATCTCCTCAGCTGCACAAAGCCAAAGTCTGGATTCGCCTCCATAAACAAAGCAAGTCCATTGCTCTCGTGGTGGTGGGTTCAACTTACGTCAACTACATCAAGGTTGTGTCCAGAATCTTCCTGCAGATGGGCTGTGAGTCCCACTCCCAGCTGGCTTCAGCCTTCTGCACCCGCCTGGGATGGGGCTCTAGTTCTTAGACTCATACCCAAAGGGGGATGCAACAACAGAGCTCAAGAGGAGCATGTGGTTTTGAGGTGGATAGGTGCAGACAAGATCACAGAATCACACAGCATAATAAGGGTTGAAAGAGACCACTGGAGATCATCTCATCCAAACCCCCTGCCTCAGCATGGTCACCCACAGCAGGGGGCCCAGGTTTGTGTCCAGGTGGGGTTCGAATCTCTCCAGAAAAGGAGACTCCACAACATCTCTGGGCAGCCTGGGGCAGGCTCTGGCACCCTCACAAGAAAGACTTTTTTCCTTATGATGTCCTGAGTCATCCAGTCTCCATCCTTGTTATCACCTCTGACCTGTCAGCTAATCCTGCTTGGGAAGGTGTATATAGAGCAGTGTTTTCCAGACCTCAGACTCATCAAATTGGGGATTGGGTTGACAAGACACAGGACCAAAGACCATTGCTTTTTTCTTTTAAAGCCGTAGCCCGTGTTCAGCCCTGACATAAAGAGATGAAAGTCTGTGGGTCTCAATGCAGTTATACTTGACATTATTAAAACGGATGGAATTTTTAAAATACATAAATTCTACAGGAATGGGTCCAGAGAAGTGGATGATCCAAGGACTGGAACACTTCTGCTGTGAGGCCAGGCTGAGAGAGTTGGGCTTGTTCAGCCTGGAGAAGAGTAGGCCTCAGGGAGACCTTACCGCAGCCTTTCGGTACTCAAAGGGGACTTGAAACATGGACAGATTTTTTATCATGGCCTGTTGTGACAGGACAAGGGGGAATGGTTTTAAACTAAAAGAGAGGAGATTTAGACTAGAGAGAAGGAATAAAATATTCACTCTGAGGGTGGTGAGACCCTGGCCCAGGTTGCCCAGAGAGGTGGTCGATGCCCCATCCCTGGAACCATTGCAGGTGAG
>WTSP01000399.1:8225-53105 GCA_025331215.1 Actenoides lindsayi | reverse complement strand
ATGCAGCCCAGGATACAATTGGCCCTCTGGGCTGCGAGAGCACACTGATGGCTCATGTTGAGCTTCTCATCCACCAGCACTCCCAGATCCTTTTCTTCATGGTGCTCTCAAGCCGGTCACTGCCAAAAAAGGCATTCTTGTCTCCAATGTGCAAGTTTTTGACCTTGGAGGTCAGAAATAGACTGTGCTTCTGTAGGGTGGTTTTCCTGAAGACTCACATCTAAGTGCTTGGGTTGATGAATCCCTAATTGTATTTCCTTTCTACAACAAGTTGCCATGGCTCTACTCATGAAGGGGTTCATCCAGCCTGGAAGTGTTTTTTGATACATTCAGGACAGAGCTTGCTCCACTATTTCTGTCTGAGAAAGACCTGCCAAGCTGAGCAACCACAGACCTTCACATCAGACTAAAACAAACCAAAGAAACCCATTCAGAGCTGGGGAGTGTAAAAAAACTGAACAATAATAATATGCAACTAAATCAGAGACATCCCACAACAGGGTCCAGACAGCAAGTGCCAGGCCACAAAGGAGCTTTTATTTGCCGTCAACTACAGGCAAGAAGGTCCTACCATATGAACAAGGATATAAGAAGGGAAGTGAGAGCAATTACTAATGAAATCAACAGACTCTTCAAGAAAGAAATACAGATATTTTTTCCCTAAATAATTGAAAGAAATGGAGTAAAACTACAAAGAAAAATTTATCCTTTAAGAATCTCTCTCCTTGCAAAAGAAATATAGCAAAGCATGAAGCAGTCAGTCTGATACATCAAGGTTATTGATGGTAAATGTTCTTGTTTCCAGTAACTATTTTGATCTCAAAGATGCATTTCAGATGTCTTAAATAGATGAAAGAAAAGAAACAGAAAAAAATTTAAAAACACTTCAGCCAAATACAGAATCAAACTTTTTTTTTCCTTGCTTTTCCTTCCACATTACTTGAACCACACAATTTTTTTGCATGCATTGATATTTTTAAACAAATATCTTCAAAAACCTGCTTGCATTCATCCAGCTTGCGATATACAATAAAGGCAAAACACCAAGCATCCTGTACATGTCACACTACAAATCTCTGTGCAAAGTTACCCTATCAGACTACAATGGAGAAGTTCAGTTTCTGTTTACCCTACCAGCTAAGCACTTCATTAGTAGTCAAGGAAGTGCCTGAAATCACTCAAGATTTCATCATGTTAAAAACAGCCTCTTCAAGGAACAGGAAGCAGTCCCCCAGATCTTCATGGAAATGATAGATGCAACATACGGATTAATATTTCCAATCAAAAATTGAGATTTCAAAATTCTTTTTTCCTAACAAAACACACACACACACACACCCCCCCCAAAAAAAAAAACCCAAAACAACCACAAAAAAAACCACCCAACCCACCCCCCCCAAAAAAGTCCAGCTGCTCTTGATTTCCTATTGTCATATCCTTAACCCTGCTAGTGAAAATGTCACTTAGGAACAGCCGTACATGCACATGCTATCCCTGTGCACATGCTTGAGCATAACACAAGTTTATACAGACACAGAATGGGAAACTTTCCAAAAAGGTCATGAAAAATAACTCTCACCGGCATTTTGAGATATTACATATTTTAAAAAAATAAACCAAAAAAAGGTCCCACGTGTATCACCTTGTGACTATACTTTGCCAAATAGGTAAGTCTTTTCACAGTAGCATAAATACAGTCTGTTAGGTAAAGTCCAAGCATTTCAGGCTTGAAATACAAGAAAATAATATTTACTTCTTAAAGCTACTCTTTTACACTTTACTATAGGATTGTAGAAGCTGTAAATTCATTTCGTAAAGGCTTGTATAAATTTGCTAATTCTTCCCTGTTCACTAGGTGGCACTATTAGTCCGTCAGTCCTATGCTGAGGGGTTGAAAGCTCATCGACATTTCCTCCTGTAGTTGTTGCAGACATCGCTCTGAAAAGCAGTATTATGTTTCTAAGCCTTTTTAAGAGCTCTTCTGGGTTGTATCTTGACATGGTTTGTCATCTTGAGCAGGAGAGCAGTTTTTCAAAAAGACTCTAGAAATTAAAGCCTCAAAATGCAGCACATGAATGTATCACTTCATATTTCTAATGCTCTGAAGGTGTTAACACTACATAAACCCAGAGATCCAGCATGGGGGGGAGTGGGGGGAGGGCGGAGCGGGAGAAAGAACTAAATCATGTCTCAAGCTTGGCTTAAACTCTTTATGTTTTACGTAAGTTTCCTGTGAAGAAATTACTAAAGAGGAAAAAAAATAAAATAGCATTCTGAGGCAGCAGAAAATTTTATCCATTTGTAAATGTTCAGTTATGAAGTCTGAGCTGTAATAATAACACATGATAATTATTTTGTTTGTAGCTAGTTGGTTATTGATTACTAAGATTTAAAGCAATAGCCCATGTTGTAGAGGCTTTCTGATCTTTATTGAGAAAACAATGTGAAAATGAGGGGAACTGAAGTTAGAGCCTGACTTTTCCTAACCTGAAGAACTAATAAGGCAGGACACAAAGCCCAGTGCTTTCCACTGAGAACCGTACACAAACAGGGAGGGCAGATGTGCCAGCCCAAGGGTTGCTCACTAAAGCACACAGCCAGACTGAGGATGCAATAAAACACCCTGAAACCTGGTCTGATCTCTAACATTGTTTTGACCAGTAGATCAACAGTATGCAAAGCTGGTTAGAAGGAGAAAGGCAGGAAGAAAAAGCTGATTTTGCTTTGATGGCAAAGGAGAGCAGCAGCCCCTGCTGTTTCTCCAGCAAGCTTGGTGGATTACTCTTCCTGGAGACGACTGCAGCTTGTCCACAGGTGGTGGACATAGCAGGTGCAGCCAGGAGATGGCATGGTCTGTCCCCAGCACCAGCCCAGGAAGAAGGAAAAGGCAAAAGAAAGGCAAAATAAGAAATAGCTGTAATACTGCTCTGTACAAGTAAAGACCCGACGGTTGCCTGTGAAAGGTCAGTGCCTGCTCCCCTTGGGAGTCTTCTCCTTGGTGTAAAGGTCACAGTCAGGTTTTGGTAAAAAGCTCGTTACAACTTCCGCAGGAGAAATATTCTCTATGCACAAGGAACAGTTTTTAAGTGGTGTTTGGTCTAGCTGCATAATAGAGCTAATTGCTGGAGGCTGCTGTAGGTGAGACTTGAGGAGGTGAGGCCAGAGTGCCAGAGCCAGTCTGACAGGTAGCCTGTACCTAGGGAGATGCACAAGCTCTTGCAAGGGCTTACGAAAGCCACAATTCATGTCTAATAGGTGCATCACAGAAAAGTTCATTCATATGTGTGTCACAGACTTCCCATAGGACGAGCTCCAGCCTTGTTCAGACAGTAAGTTATGCACCTGGTTCCACGTGACCATGAGGTCTTTAGGGTTGTTTTCAAAGGCACTTACCAGTTGGGCTATGTCTGAAAATCTGGATTGCAGGTGATGAACTAGGAGATGGAATAAAGTTGACTCTTAGAAGGTGTCAGAATCCTAAATATTAGAGATTCAAATTCCTGTTAAATCATCCCATCCATATTAAACATATTTCCAGTGTTTCCATGCAGGGTTCTTTTTTTAATTATACATTAATATTCATGGGAACAGGTGCTTCTGAGTAATTCCTGAGGGCCTCTAAAAATATTTATTTGAATGTTTTTCTTCTTTCAGTTTGCCACTTGCTCACATATTAGAAGTTTAGAAAAAGACACAGAGCACCACTGTGCTCACAACCAGCTCCCTGAATAGTCCCTCTGCAGCTGTAACTCAGCAGGAAAGCGAAGCTGCTTGGATGTGTTAATTAGTTGGCAGCTCTCCTCAAATTTTCGGCAGTAATGCTTAGTGCTATAGGTCTGTATCCAGCCATACACTTTCATTTTGTTGTTTCACCAAGCAAATCCTGTAGGAGGAAGAACAAGCGCTGAGTTCAAGAGGAGTTAATGCATTACTTTATGAGCACTTCATGGCTGAGAGTCTAAAGTCTTCCTTTCAGTGATGTAACTGAGACAGCTGGAAAACGCTGGTAATGACCTTCGCTAAATGAGTCAGTTCAGTCTAACTCCCAGCAGATAAATAATGGCAGTTATATCTACCCTTCAGCTATTTGACTTAGGAAGGAAGCAGAGTATGAGCCTCCTCCTGCTGTAGCTGCACACAACCAGATGTACCTAAGTGAGCAAGTGTGAAGTTAACCCCACAACTGCGACCTTGAAAGCCCCAGTATGACTGGATGCAGCCTCCAACATGGCATCAGATCATTAAAGATGGATCCTGGGTAATGTTTTGTTTCATGCTGTGTCAGTGGCTCATTGCTTCACCTCCTCCACGTGTACATTCACCCAAATCTGTAGGGTAGGAATATTTTAGTACTTTGAATTTAAAAAAATATCTGCAATGAACAGTTAATTCAACCAGCTCTTTTTCAAAACAATATTTTAGCAGTGCTTATTTTGTACATTGACTGTTAAACACGTTAGAGTATCATGCTTGATCTCCTCAATACTCAGCACCTTCCCCGTTAAGTGCACTGCAGGAGGGTTTCTCAGTTTTCCAAGACAACATTAGATAAAAACAGAGTCACCACAAGCACTGGAAATTTCCAGTTTCCAAAAGCTTGGGAAATATCTTTTTCTCTGTTTCATCAATAAGCACCCTCAGTATTATTTCTACATCCATTTGCTGGATTTCTTCACAAAGTACACACAGAAAAAAGTTTCTTTCATTAGTAAGTTTCTTCTGACACTTTTCCTTTCTGACACTTCTGACACTATTGCAGGGTAACATTGCAAGAGAGCTTCAGTCAGCTGTATGTGTATAGTAGATACAAGCTCAGCTCACTTGAGATGATGTATTGCAACCTACAGTCATATATAAATATTTGTGCTGGTGCAAAATAAAAGCAGGAAGTAAAAATACTGCATATTCAGAGGTCAGTTAAGGTAAATGGAGTTTACTAGGTTTGTTTGGACGATACAACATTTAGCCACTTCTCACATACATTAGATAAGTGTGTTTATCCTTAGTTTGGATGTATGTCTACACAACTTCCATACAGACTGTCTGCTCTTTCCTTACAGTTGAGAAAAAGGATAGGGAAGCAACTTCAGTCTTGATAAACAATTTTGTATTATGATGGTATAGTAAAAGTGCAATTTTACGTGGCATTTGAAGGGCAGAAAACAGCTGGCATTAAGCAGAGCACTTCAAGACAACAGACCAAGGAGATTAATTTATGTTTTTATGCAAACTGTGCAAAGACCCAAACATGTCACTTATCTCTGTTATTAGCATTCTGGGGGAGATACCAGTCACAGTAAGAACCAGTAGTCAAGAAACAACACAAATGTAATTTGGCAGCTGTGGAGAGGACTGGCCACCATCACCTGTGCATGTGGCCAAGGCAAAGGCACCCACCAGGGCAGAGGACCCACAACAGGGCTCTCCACTCACAGTGCTCCCAGCCAGGCTGCTTTGAAAAATACTGCCTTTAAAATTATTAGGGATATAATTTGTTTATACAATACTGTATCATAAGGTCTTTAGCTTTATTATCTTCAGACAGACTTACACCAACTGTTAAATATGTCTTTAAAACCAGTATCTGCAGTAGGAAAGTAAATGTGGCATTGCTCACTCTGTTGGGAAAAATACTAGACTACCTGATCAGTGAAGTGATTCAGTTCTGATATTGCAATTTCTGGTTTTTGAGGAAGTCACCTTTGGTTTGGAGGTGAATAGGACTGCAAGTGTTAACCCATAGAGCTATACATCAAATATTGAGATATCACAGTGCTTAAAACAGTATTTGCTAGCTTCGTTTACAAGCGTTAAATTGGGGAATTAAAAAGTGATTCTGAAAACAACATTTTACTGGTTAATATCTGCATTGCCTATCATTGATATTTCTAAAAGACAGTTTAAAGGGATCAAATATGAAATATTTGCCCTTTCTTATCCCCAAAGAAAGGGGAGGCCCTTGAGGCACTACAATTCTTTTTCTATTTTTAAGTAACCAAAAACAGCTCTAACTGGTTACACTAACCACACCTATGATTACTTATTACCTTTGAATTGCTTATTATGTATGTTCCCAGATATTCTATGGCTTTAAAAGAGCCACAGAGATGGCTAAAGATGATGAACCTCCTTGCCGTGATTGCAGTGGCTTCCCTGTGTGATACTCCTCTCCCTGGGGTATCACAGACTTCTTATGATGGTGGAATTCAGCCTCTGACCAGCCATGCAGTTATCTAGCACATAGCCAGAAAAGTAGACACTAATACTTACTGTCATCTTAAACCTGTTTAAAACAAAACGTAACCCAAATTGCAACACATCCGAATCTGCTGTTTCCAAATCCTTTCCAGAAGGTGGCAATCTTGGTTCATATCTGTGCCATTTCCAGCCAGTATCCTGCAGCAGGACTGTGACCTCTGTGCATGCGGAATAAAGAAACAACAACTCACTATTCAGCTACCAGTGACAGCATTATTACAGGCATGAATTCAAAAGGAAAGGAAAAAAACCCTCATCTCTAGAGATACAGATATTATAAAACTGAACAGTTTGACTGAAATCTATGACATTTTAAAAAGTTGTTCTTGGTAGGTGGAAGTATTTTGCAACAATCCTTTTATTTATAATTACATTTAAGACTGAGAAACTGTTCATAGCCCTATGTTTATAGGCAGAACTTTTAAGTAGAAGTACATGCAATGGAAAACCTTTCTTTACCGGTGGTGTAGTTTGCTTATCTCAGAAAACAAGCACAGACCTTTGTACAGGAAAGACACTATACATTTTGATTCCTGGAAGAACCTGAAGTTATACAAAAGAAATAGGTGTCTGAACACACACGCACACACAAAGTTATTTGAATGGCCATAACATGCAATACTTCACATAATTTGGTATTGTGCACAGCAGAAACACTCTCCAGACCAATGACCTCTTGAAAAAGAGCTCCCTTTTCCAAGCTGTATGTAAAACCCAGAGATCAATCTCTACAGAGATTGAATCAGGCAGTAATAAAGATTGCAAAATATTTAACATTAAAGAAAGAGCTTGTCCACAAACAGCACCAGAAGTTGAGGTTTCTCAGGGGTGTCCCATAATGCACCCAGCGTCAGGATTTCACATTGCTGTACCTCAGACATGTGCTGAGTCAGGATTTTAATGCATTAATGTACTTCTGCACCTGCAAAGGTGGCAGCTGAAATAGGTTTTCTCAGACTCAGCTGTGCCTTGTGGCAGATGCTTTTTATAATGTAATTTTTCTCAAAGATCCTCCATCATACTTTCAGCAATCATATTTTAATGGAAATAAGCACACAAAAGAAAAATAAAAGCATTTCTGGTTCTTTGAGTCATCATCCATTCAAGCCATACTGTGGCTGCTGAACTGCAGAGGTCCTCATCCCCTGGCTCTGAAAATACTGCATTAATTGTTGATGTGTAGAGGACATGTTTGTGCTAGTGTCTGTAAGAGCATCAATCTCTCCATCCTCTGCAAGTGACTGTTGTTCTGGGCATCAGCACAGCACAGTAACTATAAAAGACAGAATGCAATAATTAGGCCTAATAAATTATATGTTCCAAGGTATAACAATCATTATGTTGTGCAAGGCATTTACAGTTAGCTTAATGAAGTGAGACTGAAGGCCTCAAGACCAAAGCGTGTGGAAACCTTCAATCTGCAGACGTGTTATAGCAGCACCCACCCAACTAAACATAAGGCCAAAATAAATCACTATGATAAGAGAAGATTTCTCCAGGAGACTGAAAAACACTAGAACATCTGGAGAAGGAAAAAATAAAATAAAATAAAAATTAGTTGAATGTGTGTTTTGGATGCTTTGTAGGAAAAACACTTGTAAGAGACTGTCTTGTCTTTAAGCACCGAACATTGAGACCCAGGACATTTCCTGGGCATTAATAACTACCTAGGAGAGTTAATGACCCAAATAAAAGCTGAGGATCATTAAAACCAGTCAGTCATCAGCTCACTGGGAAATGCCATTTGCTGAAGTTTGTTATGGTTGCTGCTAGCACCCCTCCCTCTTGGTAAATACAAGAAAAACAAAAAGTAGCAGCGTACTTCTTTCTGCATAGCCAGTAATTCCTGCAGCCATGCCTCTGCGAGGGGAAATGTTGGGAGGCACCACCATCATGCTAAGCTTTCAAAAAAAGACAATAAAAATTCTCACCTTGAATTTAGATTACATCATGTAGACACAGAAATAAAATAGCACTTTTTAAATGATGTACCAATTCTCCTCTTGGTACTTCATCAGTACCAATGAAATACCAAGAGGAGAATGTCGCTAACAGTGCAGGACATTAACGTGTGACAGAAGCTGTCTCTCTCCTTCCTATTAGAAGAGCATCACAGGCTACAGGGAAAGGATGGAGAAAAATTTCTGTCAGTTTTCTATGTGTCCCCAAAAGTGAACACAGCACAACTCAAATGATAGAGAAGAAGGAAAAGGGCCACAAAAGCATTTCTGGACTTCTGAGCAGTTTCTCCCTGCCTTACTTTTGCTCAGTGAGTTACTGCCTCACTCCCACTTCAAAGTGCTCCCTGCACCAAGCTGTGCTGCCCATCAACCCATGTGTAGGGGATCAAAGGGACACCCCAAAGCCTAGGTCAGTCCTGGCAGCTCTCTCTCACCATGAGATTATAGCACATGTGAAACAGAGACCTGCCAAGGCATAGCAGGCACAGCTCAGGGTGGGGCACCAGCAGTAATGCACCCAATCCCCAGTGGAGCTTTCTACAAAAACAGTGAGAAGGAAGAGTAAAAACATGATCTAGAATATATGGTGACAGTGTACATTTCTTGCAAAATTTTGTGTAAATTTTGCTTTCTTCTCAGTTCTGTTAACTCTGGAGTATGGAGATGCACAAGAGGAAAGGTAACGTTATGCTGTGAAAGAGAAGCCAGGAAGATCTTTGCAAAATCAAGTATTTAATCTCTAAAATGAGGGATGTATGATTATTCAGGCATTTTACTAGCTTGCAGTTTGGGATACACACAGTATCCTCACATTTCAAACATGAAAAGTAGCATTGTTGCATCATATTTCAGTGCCCCTAGATTAGGCACAGTTGCATCTGGAAAGTCTCAGACATCTTTCAGTAAATGTTAGATATACACATTTGTTAAAGTATTACTTAAGAGGTTCTTTACATTAAAAATTAAGTTTATTAATAAAGTGCACTTACCATTATTAATAGCACTTTTAGCTGAACAGGGACAGGACAGACAAGTTTCAGTCTTAAGGCACCCAAATATTATCTGTTACTTGAACTCTGGTGTAGCAATAAACATTGGGAGAAACGTGCTTATCTGCACATTTCATTTCTCTGAGAGTTTGCCAGTAACAAGGGCAAGTACAAGACAGGCAGCAACTACAGTGATGTATTTCCTACGTTAGTTATAGGCCATGATACTGTTCCAGAAGCCAGCAGCCAAAAGCAAAGTCATGCTTGCTCTGGAAAGACATTCTTTCAGGGAAACTTGCATCTGTGTTTAAGTTAAGGCAGTCATCCATAAAAACAAGTAGATTTAGTAATGAAGCATGTCTAATCTAGAAATGGGTTTTTACAAAACCTGAACAGTAAGAGGCAGGGGGTGCATTTAACAAAGATAGCTTGAACAAACAGCAGTACATGGTACAGCCATCAAAATACCTTAAACACCAATTTTCATTCTCAGCCATGCAGAAAGATCCAAGTGCTCATAGACAGTCGAGGCAGTGAAATAACATGGGCGCTACATGACTGAGGTCCTCCATATTGTCCTTAAGGCAGAGAACTGGTCAGGAACAACCAGAGACTCCTTCAGCACCAGAGGCTCCAGGTAATTTGGTTGCACTCTAAAAGGTCTGCTGCAATCTTCCCCCAGCACGCTAAGGAGAGCAGTGGAGCTGTGTATGAGCTATTTAAGAAACACAGGAAAGGTGTTCATCAAACAGAAAAATTCACATGGACACTGCAGTACCTATGCAGCAGGGATGTTCTGAAACAGGCAATTCTTTCAAAAGTCTCGTTTTATTCATTTATTTGGGTAAATTATTCAGAGCTGATAAAACATGTCTCTGTATTTCCTTACATGCAGAGTCTTGCTGCATTTTCAACTGGGAAACCTTCTTGCTTCTCTTGATTGAATATATGGCTCCTTTCAAGATGAGCATTCCACCAAAATTCTCTTCCACCCTAACCCTTACTGGAAAAGGATGAACCACTTCTCCTTACAAACTTTGGGTGTTGCTCCTCATAACTGTTCAAGATGCACTGGGGCTCAGATTCTCAGGATAGCAACTTCCTTTATACTGCAGGAAAGGAAGACAACTTATTTTTAAGTGATCGTATTTTTGAGCCATGTGCCTTAATCTTTGAGCTTTTATTACAGAAAATTCAGTAATAAATCTATGCATTTTGAAAAACAAAGTTTATCAGGAGACAGAATGATCTTAGGAAGTTCAATCCAGCCCATTCTCACCAGTGCTGATTAGGCAAATATATTTCCCCAGTATTTACTTCCCTTCCAAGCTTCACTTTTATTCTCTGTATCTTAGTGTGACAACATTAGGCAGCAGCATCCTTTGTTAAAAAGAATGGAAAATAAACTCAGCAGCCTCCAGATTATCCCACACATGCTGGAGTTTTACCTGACATTTTGTGCCATCAGCAATAGTCACACAAGCAAAATTATTTGCAATATCAGTCCTATGATATCTTTTTGAAAAGGGCAGGGTTCAATGTAAGTGTTAAACATGGAAAAGTGAGTTAGAGAGGGAAGACTGCTAGCAAGTCAGAAATCTCTTCCACTTACAACATTTTACACAAACCTTTCACTTTGAGTTTAGCTGGAAATCTTTCAAAATAGGGTGCTACTATCCACACATTTTTGACTCAAAATAGTGGCAATCAAAATGAAATGTAAGTAAATACAGGCAAACAAACAAAAAAAATAGCCAACCTAATAATTCTATTATGACAAACTTGCAAGACTAGGAGAGAGGAAAAAAGAATATATGGAAATTCAAAATATAGACAAGCTTCCAATTTCACTGGCATAATATTGTCAATTACCAGGGTCTACATGGAGAGCAAATATCAGCAAAATGAAACTTTATCACTCAGTAGATAGATCTCATGGATTGCATCAGGGTGATTAGGAAAGCACTGCTGTGAGCAGACCTAGGTCTCCTACCAGCTGCAGCAGCAGTCACCAGACTTTGCCTGGGCACAAGACGTTTTGCTCCACAGTTACTTGAAGAAACATTTTCTATACACAGAAAGGGGGTCTAAGAGGAGTATGACGTAGTACAGCTATGAGTTTCGAGGGGGGGGGAAGTCTACCACAAATCAAAAGGGGGGATGAGTGGGTGCCAAAACCTGGCAAGGAGGACTTTTCAATTTTTGTTACAGGATCTCTTTGCAGCTTAATTTTTCCTGTTGCTGCTTCTGCAGGTTCTGGGGAATGAAAAAGATCATGTGCTTTGAAAACAGCTACAGCATGAAAGCAGAAAACAGTAATAGGGTAAGTTAAAAATACAGTCTTTGTGACAGCGCTCTGGAGAGAGAAGGCTGTGCTTGCCAAGGTCAGGGGAAAAAGCAAGCTACAATAACCTATATGATGATAGCCTTGACATGCACCAAGTTTCAAGCTTCACACAGTAATTGGCTGCAACAAGAGTGACTTTTCTGAATATTCCTCTTTAGTTATTATGTGCAGAGACTTACTAAAAATCAAAACATGAACACTAAAAGATTGTTTCTTCTCAAATATCCATCCTACATTCATGAAATACATGCAGAGCAAGGGTAACATTTTAATAGACTTAGGCTCTCTTGCCCACCAGGAGCTTTTACAGATACATGGAGGCAAGAGACTGATAAAGAACAATAGAGAACAACTTGCTGTAACTATGTATGGTATCAGACCATCCTTAATACAAACAAGGCAATTGTTTTGGGATTGGGAAAAATAAGAAAGTTTCTAGACTTTCCTTACACAGTCCCTGCAAGTTGGCAAGGCTGACAGCTCAGTCACAGCTTCCATCCAGGTCTTTACCCCTTCCACCCTACCACCACTGTGTGTCTGATGTCTTCTCTGTCAATACTATCTGCAGCCACAGACTGCACTGACCAAAATTACTTCTAAATTAAATGTTTTTCAAATTTTTCCCATGAAGCCACCAAAAAAATAACTTAAAAAAAACTTCATGCAGCCTCTTGCTTTAAGACCCATTATTCACTCTCTGAAACAACTTAAGGAGAGGAAAAGGAACAGTATCATTTAACATAGACTGTGTACCACTATACACGGCTTTTCCCAAATTAAAATGGCAAAGCTTGTAACAGCAGTCATATTCTTTCAACAATAATAGCAAACCAGCAATTATGACAGTACGTTTTACGAGACTATGAGCTTATCAGGACGGAAGTATCCTAAGCTAACAGGCTTCAGGCATAGTCAGAGCTGGCAACTTACATTAGCTTTCTGTAGAGCGAATTAACAGCCTATTTAATAAGATGCACCACAACATACAAACACTGTAATTTATAAAAATTCACAGAGCTGAAAGAAGAAACATTCACTCAGAAAGAAGAGGGCTGGGCAATCTTTTTTCTTACTGGAACATTGAGATCCTCTACAAAGGGAAGCTCTGGAGATAACACTGGCTTCTGTATCTTGCAAATTCATCATCTTTCAGTCTGCCTGTTAATTTTGCCAGACAGCCACGTATCTTATTTTTGAAGATAGCTGTTCTAGAGAGGAAGGATTAAGCTATCATAGCCTGAGGTCCAAGAAATTAAATTTGCTACTTCTCTGAATGTCACTTTGGGACTGCCTTAAACTTTTCTGGGGCACAGGGGTTGGGATGTTGTATGTCTCCAATCCTGCTGTTCTTTGCGTGACTGCACATAGGACAGAAGGGGAGTGTAGTCCTTACACATGCACAGTACAACTGCCAGGCAGCCTAGCCTTCTGCAAATACCATTAGGAACTTTTCTGTTCAAAAAAACAAACTTCAGTCAACATTAGCACCATAATTATTGCAAAGCTGCTGAATGGACCACTGTGTTACCTAAAGTCCATTTTAATCCTCAAACAACATAGTTAGGATGGGAAAGACTTTTTCAAAGGTATTTGAAACATGCATACTGTGTTTCAGGTCCAGGGAATCAAATTACCAGCCTATAAGTGAGATAAGGCAGCGAGAGAGAGGCAAGACCCCGGGCGGCCAAAGGACTTGGGTAATTTGCTCAGCTCAGGGCCAAGCAAAGTCCCCAGTAACACCAGCTGGAACGTGTGCACTGCAGTCCCGGACAGCTGGGAGGAGAAAAGGCCAGTCACAAATTAAATTAAGAGGTGTAATACACTGTGAGAAGAAAAACAAATTGAGATTGTGAAAACAGGTGCCAACTGACATTTACTCAATACTCAGTCACACTTTCCTTTCTCTCTATGTGATTAGCAGCTAAGCTCAATTAGGATACATTTCATGCTTCTGTGACCTTCTACACCCCCCCTACAGAAAAAGAAAAACACCTGTAGCTAGAAGGTTTTTTCCAAGAGGGTAAAAGTACCCAACTACTGTTGAGCTGGGATGGCCAGAGTGATACACTAAAGCAAAAATAAATAAATAAATATATATATGTATGTGTTGGGTGGCTGAAATTGCATTACTTTTTTTTTTTTTTTTTACAATTAGTCCAACAAGTAGCACTACACATAGAGCTTTAAAGTTAGCACCATACTGGTACACTAGTAGGTTTGGTTATTTGCATTTTTCAAGGGCTGTCTTAATAATTGTTTTTCTGAGAATAAGCTGAAATCTGTGGGCACCATCCTGAAGTTCCTGGGAAGGACCAAACTGAAATGCAATGGGCCTAGTTGTTCCCTGCAGAGCCTTGTGCTGTTTCTGTGCCTCTGAAAGCAAGACTGTGATTTTGTATTGACTCCCATTCAGAGCTACCTGAAAGAGAGAATTTGGCTGCAAGGGTGAAGATCACCCCAATACCACTACACCTGAACATCATACCTCCACTACAGCTGGTCACACAACATGGTGGGAAACAAAACTCTTCTTTCACTGCCTGGGCAGCCTCTTCTGCTTGAGCATGGAGGCCCACCCCTCAGCCCAGCTGCTCACATGAGGTTTCTCAAGGCTTCTCCTGCTCAGGGCTGGCTCCACACAATTGAGTCCTACTCTGAGCTTCTCTCTCCTATTGGGAAGCTACTGAACATTTTCAGCTACTCAACCTGCAAACACACCAGTCATTTCTCTCAAGCCAACTCAGAGGCCAAGGAGGTCCCTGACTCAAAAAAACCTAAAAAAACCCCAAACCCTTCTGGTAGGGTAACATTAAGTAGAAGATGTGCCAGATCTAACTGCTAAATACAGGACAACCTCCTCAATACACTCTCAGCTCTGGTAATTTCAGAAAAGTCTCCTTTGAAACAAAAGGATCAACAGGTTATTAGGTAGGGTCTGTGACAACAGAGCAACATTCAAAGCAGACATTTTCCTTTCTCCCAAAAGCACCAGTATTATCAGAACAAATAATTTTGGTGGAACTTACCACCGACTGTGTTAGGATATACCCAGCCTGCATAATGCTTGGCTTCAGAAAATATTCAGCCCCATCTTGTGCAAGACATAAGCCAGCACAAAACAAGCCCAAACATGCTATGATGTACAGATTCCCAAGTGCTTCAAAAGAAAATACTTGGAAGTTGCACTTTCTGCTCATTCTTAAGCTCATTGGCTTTGTGACAACAGGAAGTTTTAAGACTCTTTAAATTAATTTTGATGCATTTCCTTTTTTCTTTCCCTCAAAATGCTCCACAGCTGAACAGATGATGGCAAGCATGTACCATAAGACCACTCAATGCAAATTTAGAAATAGTTCACATTCTCTGGCCTTCAGTTTCATGATCGTTATCACAATAAAATGTTTTTGCTTATTCCTTGCACACCTGCTGTGTCAGTTTTCCTCCGCTACAGCTCCATTACCCCATGCACTGCTCAGACTTAAATACACAATCACTTTCTTTATACCAAGCAGATCTCAGGCACCATTGTCCCATCACACACTGATAAAAACCACAGCACATAAAACGCTTCGTAAAGAGAGAGGAATGTGGACAGGCAACGTGGTTCAGGGTTAGATTAAGTAAGAACAGAGGTCTGGAACTTGCTGTCATGATGTTTTGGATCAAAATTCATAAATATTTCTGAAGTACTTATTTTCCTCTCACACAACCAACTATTCTTATGAAATGTCAGCAGCAAATCAAGCCAAGAGACAAGCTCCTTGAATTCTGAAACCATAAACCATAACCAACACACTCTGCCAGGAGCAGGAAGGACAGACGGAAGGATGGATGGATCCAAGAACTCTACTACCTTACCTCTTTCTAACCTCTGCAATTCAAGGAGGGGTTACATTTGGAGTTCAAGCTCTTCTACCCCACTTCTTCCTAATTGCGCTCAGTAACTTCATTGCCTGTCCATAAGGACCTTATCACACATGTCATTCAACCCTCTAACACATGCACTGCGCAATCTCTTTAAAAATAAATTTGCTTTTAGAAGCATACTATCCTGGTTGTGCTTATAACAAACCAATCTGAGGTTACATAGTGACTATTTAACTGAAACAGAGCACATATTTAAACACTGTGTGTTACCTGTTTTAAATGTATTTGGAAGTATATTAAATTTTTGTTCAGCTTAGTTTAACAAAGCCCAGTCTCATACCTATCCCTACAGAGTAAACTACAGCTGCTGCAGCAAAACCTGCTAAACACAAACAAGACTAGCAATGTCTGTTTTACTTCAAACATAATTTAAAAAAACCAAAATCCATAGCAGAGTTTTGATTTTAACTCTACATGGTACACTATGCAAACACTGAAAAATCTCAGGTAGCTACCCTTGCAAGACTTTCTTAGTGAAATTCTTGGGAAGTGAAATGACCCAAAAAAATGCAGCAGGCTATTAGTATCAAGCAAAACAATTCATTCTACACATGGAATTATTAATAGTAGATTAATTTTAATGAAATTATTCTAGGCCCAGAAACAGAAATCCTAAATGTGATTTCCTTCTCAATTAACATAAGGAGCTGCTACCATGTAGAAAGCAAAAGCACATGGGGTCAAATCAGGCTCAAATACATTTACTCATGAATGCAGCATTTGCATAACTATTTTGTAACTGGCTTCTGTTAGCCAACATTTCACTCTATGTCCTTCCCTGTGTTTATACCAAAAAAACCCCCAACAAAACAAACAAACAAAAAGCATTCTCTTATGATTCAGGTATTTCCATGCTGTGAACATCCATAATTCCCACAAAATGCAATTCTTTGTCCACATTTTCTCTACAGACACAACCCTCTATCTTCAAGCCAGTCTAATGCTGCTTGAGCAATGCACGGATCTGTGGTACCGCTCACCATTGTCCAGATTTTGAAAGCAACTTCATAGAACACATCTCAAGTAGCTGAAAGCACTTCATGTCACTGAAAAAGACATGCAGAAGTACTCTAGTATTATTTTGGGTTTTTTTGCCACTTATGATATGAAGGATTATTACAAACATAAGAGTATTATGATGAAATTAAGGGAACTCAGGAAAACAATCAACCAAAAACAATTCTTCAAAACAGATGTTAACTTGTCATATCTTTTATTTTCAAATGGAACAAATTAAAAGCATAACTCCGTTTCCTCCTATTCAATTTTGAAATTATACTGTTCCTCCAAAGACAGAAGGACATTTGTGCTTAATACTATGCTTTGTAACACGCACACCTTTCTGTGTGCACATATAACCTAATGTTATCAGAAGTAGCAATAGCTGTATATTTTAGACTTCCTTGGTTGGATTTGCTAACTGATAAAAAAAATAATCTGAGAAAAAGTGTACCATGACTAGGAACTGCCAGAGGTACCATACTTCATCCTTTTGTCTTTTAACAACAAATATTTTCTAGCTGAGTTGACTGGCTAATGGAGATTTAACAACTTTTTGATGTGATCAACAAAATGGCATAGTCTCTGCAAACTTCATTATTTGGAGAATAATTCTCTGAATCTGTGATAAAGCCTACAAATAGTTTATGGGAAACATGAGTATTAGTTGTGAAATATTATTTCTCTGATGTGAAATGCTTCATGAGAAATCTTTAAGTCTCAGAACCACACATACACACAATATTAGAGATGAACAAAAAAATTAATAGACCAGTAAAGATACTGCTCTTCACAATCTGCAAAGTTCAATTATTTACAGTCTAGAGTTGTGTAACAAGTGTCAAAGCTTAAAATGTTGGGGAGAAAAGGGACACTGGCAGGGGTTTTAACTTCACAAATTAATTCTTATGTTGAGGGATATTTCTGACCCATCTCAATTTTTCTTCTGCAGTGCTTTCTTTACAGTTTATTCAAGTCTGTAAGTTAATGAAAATAGACTTTTGTACTTGCTACTAAATGGGTACAAAGTTTTACTGTTTGTTTTCTGAAGAAACAGGTTCATGGACCAATTATAAAACCTCATCTCAGTTCAGTAAACAATCACTTGATAAATCATCAGTACAATAGTTTTCAATTAAAAGAATTTTTAAAATTAAAATGTACCTTCTTATGGATTCTTAATTCTTGTCCACAATACTAAAAGAAAGGTGTTATGGTGGCCACAAAAGTGGACAATTTTATTATATGCATTGATGAAAATCAGGTGTAGGATTTATTTTCAACATGGATAGCTGAAGCTGTGTCATTTTATTGAGATACGAATTTCCAATCTCGCTTTCTCAACTAAGGATTTAGATGATCACACATATAGAATATAACCCAACCACATTTTCATATGCCATTTAGAGTGAAGGGTGTAACTACTGTGCTCTCTCTTCACATAGAGAACATCACCAAAATGGACAGAGAATACAGAAGTTTCTCTCCCATCTCAGAATAAATTTGACAATGTTTTCCTGTCCAGCATCCACCTGCACTTTAATCTGTGCAAGCTAGTGATTGTAATGAAAACTTGCTATGATTGATTTGAATCATAGTACAGCCTTTAGCACAATAATCTTAAGTACCATAATACCTAAAATTTAACTTAAGAAATCAAATGACTGCTCAGGTAATTCCATTTATGTATTTAATCTCAATAAATTACTGCTTTATTTAGAAAGAATACTACTTAATAGCCTCATCATCCATGAATTTTACTCCTGTTCCAAATATTGTCAAGCCAAAAGTGTCCACCTGCACATGCAGCTGTCTACTAAATATTATGATATTACTTATGGCTCAAGACAACATACCCTTTAGAAACTACAATATTCTTGGTAATACTGGAATCACTCTGGTACTTCAGCAAGTTCTTTGGTGACAGGCTGTATCTTGGTTTTAAGGAATCTTTGTCAGTAACACACTTTTACAGGCTGCATTATCTTATTATCACAAAGGTTAGGCTACAACACCTACAAAGACATGTAGCACAGCTGTTAACTGCTAGCCTCAGTATCACTTAAAACCTACGTATAAGAAAAAAATCCCTTAGGTTTTTTTTATATATGTGATATACAGGAGAACCTCGGGCTCATATTTGCTTTACATAGCACTGCACAAAGTCAGCAAAGTTGGTGAATTCCCAATTGCATTACATTCTGGTTTCACTTTTGCACTGGTATGATTACCCAAGACAGCAGAATATTGAATGACGCTCCTATCCTTTTCTCCCCAAAACAACTCTGGTGTTTTTTCATTAGGTATAAGCAGGCCTTGTTTATTTTCAATGATGACATTAGGGATTACTGGGAAGCCAGTGAATTAAGTCAACATAGGTAATATAAAAATTGAGCAGGTAGAATGTAAACCCAATTTTTTAAATAGAATACAAACAAGTATTTCGTATGAAGTCCTTGAAAACAAAAAAGGAAAACATCTTTGATAAACAAATTCTACTTCACCTTCAAACTAATATATAAGAAGCCTATACAAACAAAGTTTTGTACTCTACTACCGGCTGACTATTTTAAGAAAAAGAATAAAAAAGTGAGCTTCTTTCAAGTTCTGGCTGTTCTGTGCATGAAATAGCCAGGTAACTAATGGAACCATCTTCCACATGTTCTAAAGGAAGAATATTCCCAACTCTCACAATTTTATGAGAAACTCTTAGTAAATTGGTAAGAAATTTTCACTGGTATCTCTGAATTCAGAATTATCATGTTTCTAAACCTCAAACAGAAAATTCAGGATAAACACTCAAAAGACTACTTGGGACTTGCTTTTAGAACTGTTACAAAGAAAGAGCAAGTCCTTTTTTGAAAGCTACATTCCTTACTCCGAAGAGCTCTTGATTACCAACAAATTCAGTAAAATCTCATTCTCTACTTCAGACCAACCTCAGAATTAATTTGTGTACTGCTCCAATTCAAAAATGCCAAATGAGAATTCCAGTTAGCCCTGAATCAGATATCAAATAATTTAACTGACCCATGCAGGTTAACCCAACTCAGCATGCCATAGTAATTCAAAGAGACACAGCATGGGAAACTTATTTGCGATAATCGAATACCAAAGTATTCAAACATATTTTTTTTTGTGTGTGTGTGTGTGTGTGTAAAGCTACAGTAGCATAGATGTTTCAAGTGTTTTGTGAAAATAAAGCTTAATTTCTTTCAAAATACATAACAAAAGTGAACTCATTGTTTTCATTATATCCTTTCCTTTCTTCCAAGAAATAAATTCTGAAATTTGCAGTTAAATAGATCAATGCAGTGATGCTGATTATTGAATGTCACAAAAACTTTAGCAATCCTCACATATTCACTAGACATCAAAACCAAAACAAACCAGATAACGTGATAGAGTGGAAAATCAAATAAACCACAGAAACCCATTACCTTCACTTTGGAAAGGGCAGATACTTTAGACTTCAATGTTTATAAATGAAGTGAACTTCTTGCCATGAAATTATCCTAGGATAACAGATTCAACAAATAGGAACTTGCAATCAACTAGATGTGTCCCGAGATGTGTCTGCATCTTCTGTCAAGTGTGCAAGTTAGTGAAAGTGGTAAACACTTTACCCCTGGGGTCAATGAACTGACATATCTGTATCTCAGGACATCTTTCTGATGAATGTGAAACAGCTGGAGTAAGTATATCAAGGGTAACAATTGTGCTCCCATGGTAGATCCAGCTGCTGCAAAAATAAACCCTGGGGGAAAAGGCCAAAGAGTAAAAAATGACAACATAAAAAGAAGCCCCTCCTACACCATACAATCCTGCTGTTTCTGCCTAAGTCTTTTTAAAATACAGGAGACTCCACAAATGCCAGTTGAAAATATCTGTAGAGATTAATTTTTGGAAAGCAAAATCAGTTTATAAAATAATCAATCAAGGAATTATATATTTAACAGCACTGTTTTTATCAGTAACAATTTTTTTCCCAGACTTGAGGAACATAAATACCTGCTATTGAGAAAATTATTTTAATAATGAACAGAGACTCATAATAATCCTGTTAATACTTTATTAGTGTAATTTTTTAGCTTTCTATTGGACAGAACAAAGGCAAACTCCCAAAAAAATTCAGAGTCCGCTGCCATTCAGTAGAAGCGACCATGGCAGCCTGTTTCACGTTCGTTCTTTGTTACGGGAACGAGAGGAGGGGGAAGGGAGGGAGAAAGCATCAATAGAACGATTAGGCACACAGCTGACATTTACTGTACAATGATATGCACAAGTAATTTATAACAGCTATATTCATGAGATGTGCTCTTCAGATTTTTCCCTTGTAATATATGAGCTTTGCTCAGATCAGCAAGGATCATTGAGAACAAGGGAATTAACAAAGGAGTAACAAATAAGACTTTTAAAACAAGTCCTTAAATAAACTAATGCCAACGATAGAATGCAAAATTGTTCAGCTGAGAAGACATTTTTAACCTATACTTCAAAACATTAAAAATTCATTTATTTTACAGTTACTCAAATACACATGCATTAAATGAAAATATTGCACAAAATTAAAATTTAGATTGTGGAATTCATGTATTTTTATTTTGGTACACATTCTGGTAGCACTTAAAACTTACAGATTAGTTCTAGCAAACACCAGCAGCACAAGCTTGAGGATGAACCAAATGGAGAATTCAATTGCTCATTTTCTCTTAAAAATAATTAAGGCTAAAACAAGTGCATTTGTTGACAGTGGCACAATTTTCAGCAGCCAGTCACAGCACCCAAAGGCCAGAAGATACACCCAGACACTTAAGTGCTGTATATTAACATTCAGGTTTGGAGACTTTCTAGGATAATAGGCTGCGTGGGTTGACAGGGCAGGTACTTAAAATCATCATCAGGAAAACCATTTAAATAAAGATACAAACAAACATTTTTAAGAAAACTATTAGTTTCTGATGATTCTTGCCAGCCAACAGGTACCACTGAATTAGGAAGCCACATTCTGTAATTAAATACAGAAGACAAAATTTCAATACATATATACATATGCACACACATGTAGATAAATGTGTGTATAGGTATATATATGTAATAAATTCATTAAGTAAAATGACTAATAAACATGGTGTATTATGTTCAGTTCACATTCCTAGAGATATTATTTTTGTACAGAAATGTACCAGATTAAAAAAAAATCCCAAATTTGCACGTGACCACTATTCTTTTGAATTTTTTCATGGTACCTACAGATACATAAAAGGTTCCACAGATCTGATGAAACAGCATTTGAACTTCTCACTTTCATACTGCATAACAAATTCAGTGATTTAAAAGACATAAATAAGATTTGGTAGGATTGATGATATATTTACTATATCGCCAAGAACAATTGCTGAATGACCTTTCATCAGCCAGGTGTCAGGTATGCTTCAGCACCCTGACATCAGAGGAAGATACAGGCATGTAAACAATAGGAGCTGGCTATGTTGATTACACAGAACTCAAAAAGTTTGTTAAATTCAACAGCACTTAATCATCACACTTCTACAGAACCTGCAGAGAGGAAGGGGGAAAGGTTCTTACATATTTACCAACTTGTCTTCCTAGCGATTATTAAAAAAAAAAAAAAAAGGGGAGGGGGGAAGGGAATTTCATTTACAGTATTTAGTTCTGTGATAAAGAAAAACCAAACAAGTGCACTTGAGCCCATGCATACTGTATGAGAATGTTAACAGTACAAGATGATGATCATTAAGTAGTATGATAAAAGGCTACATTGCATTAATAGAGTTCATGAGAAAAAATGATCTATATAGAGGCTTCAGTCAATTTAACTAGGTCCTTTGAGAGCCTTCTGTCTTCTCTTAGAACGCTTTCATGAAAGGTCTATGTTCCTCCCTCACTTAAAAGGATCATTTGTTCCCATTAAGACACAAATTACTACAAGGATCCTTGATCAATAGCTGTATCTTACCCTGTGTTTAGCGTTCAGAAGAAACCAGACTCTATAGCACTACTTTCTATTCACCTGGATAGTGGTACTCAAACAGTTGGGGACTATGAAAAAGAAAACATCAAATGAGATATGCTGTGGCCAAACAGGATTGTTCAGTTGTTAGTTTATTTTTAATTGGACAGAAATTCTTCAATGAAACTAAACAGATGGATGTGGGGCCTTGATGTCAAATTTTTATTAAAATTTTACACTATGCAAAAAAATAAAAAAAATATTTAAAAAAATATTGTTGTTTTATCTCCTTTTTATTTTCATATATACACTGAGATGTGTTAAGGAATTTCCAAATGGTTGCATATGACTAATGAAATCCTTTACCTGTGAAGAACTGACTAATTCTTATATTTTTCCATATGAGGCTTAAACACCAAAGGGCAAGGAATCTTTCTAATTACGTAGGACAGAGTCTTTTATACCCAAAATTATCAAATTTTAGTGGGGAGTTGTGTGTAAACTGTGTCTTAGTGCAATTTCCTCATCTTCTAACATGATGTCTGTCCTCTCTGAAACATGTACCCCCTTCCTTCTAAAACCATCAGCTTGACATATGTTCAAATACACCAACTGAACATAAATATGACACCCCTTCTCCACTGAAGTTACATGCAAAATGCCAGATGCTGTAAGAGCAGAATATGGCCCTTAAAGCTACAGAATAATCAGGAAAAAGGGTTTATTTCTACTGTATTTCTGCCTTTACTAAAAATCCCTATTAGATCTTACGTTAGTTTATTTTTCAAAACATGAAAGGTGAAGTAAATGTTGCATAAAAGCCACATTACCTCAACTTTTCTTTAATGAATGTACTTTTATGATGGGGCTATAACTATTTTCCTCCTCTCCTATGAACCTGCTATTCCAGAGACTGCTTTTTCTGTTAGCTCAGCCTTTACAGGAATGTTAAAAAAGCCCTACAGAGCCTCAACAGGCACTATGTAGAACAATTCCACCTGATTCTCACACATTGCACTATCTCCCAGTGCCAAAACATCCTTTTCTTCCACTGTATCACCACAGTTGTGCTTTACTTGAACAGTCTGGCACTTTTCATTGCTGGCAAAACTTCAACTCAGGAATGGAAGGAATCAGCATTCTTATGTATTAGGCCAGTATTCTTCTCAATGTTGCATGAAGATGCACCAAATCATTTAAGACACACAAACCCTTCTGGTAGTGGTTGAATTACAAGTGAAGATGAGAAGATCCACAGGTCTTACAGATGCATTAATAATCTAATATGTGACACTAGAAGACTGGTGCAGAAATAACAGCATGTGAGTTTGAAGCCCCAGAGAATCTGCCCAGGTAATTAGTCCTGGACAAACATACACCAGCTTAATAGGTTTGAAGTGTCACCTTTTCTGCAAGGAAGGCGCTTGAGTAGAATGTAGTCTCTGCTTATACCTCTGCATCTGCTTTGACCGTGAATGCAGTTTGTTGAAGAGCTCATGGAACTTATTTTGTGGAAATAAGGTTTCTAGGAATCTCTCTAGAAACACGTACACCATTCTCTTATTCAGTTGAGTGTGCTGGAACATTTCAAAGACCCGAAGAATGCCTTTTCGTGTTGTCTCGGCGCCTATGATGTGCTTCAGTTCATCTACAAAAATCAAAGTTACACAGAAGTTTAAACTAAATTTTGCTTGTTTTAACAACAAACTTAAACTGAATATTAAGTATTTAAAATTATGGAGCTTGAAATTTGCAGTAACAGTGCCTCTATTATACATAACATGACTAAACCAGAAGGTCTCCCACAACAGAAAGAATTTCTGAGAATTTTTTCACTTCTACACTATGTACGTGGAACCATGTTATGTAGCACAAAATCACGCTGTATTGCAATATAGGTATTTCATTCAATCAAATCCTCTAGTGAAACTAAATACTGGGTTGCTTCTAAGAGAATACGGTTAAAAGTCACATTACATGTGAAAATATTCAGTGTTTTAATAATTAAAGCTCTTTTTATTTAAATACAATTTATATGCCAAGATTCCAACAATAAACCAGAATACTGACACTACTCTAGTAACAATGTATGGTAAGAATTATTAGGCTTGAATTCCAGACTCACTTACCTGGCATTACCTCCAGTAATTTGGTCTTCCCTGCCACTCTTGTTCTCATTCTAATAGCTTTGTCCCTCCGTGGAACAGTCTCTGCTAAAATTCCATTGGGCCAAAAAGCATCTCTGCAACAAAAACAAATCTGTGTCAAAATACATTAAAATTTTATCAAGTGAAAGGCTCTTTTTAAGATCTCAAAGCCATCTCATAAAATAAATGCAAGAAGGTAATTTGCACACAACCTAACACACACTTAAAATATTAGAAACAGGAAAAGCAAATGTAAAAAAGAAATCAAAAGCAAGACTTACAACACATTCAACTTCTTAGTAGTCATAGTAACTACCATGAACTCTTTTAGTACAAGAATCAGATGAAAGAAAATTTTACGAAAAGATCACACACCAAAACCATTTCAATACAACTTTGTTCTTCAGTCTCTATTGCCACTGAGAGACTTTATAGGTGTAGGTCTATTAATTGCTTCATCACATCTCAGAGTAGTTAACCCCTCAACAAGCTAAAGTTGAGATGAAGCAGTTTCAGTGTAATATAAAGACCAATGCAAAAGCCATGCCTCTGTCTGAAAAGGTATTTTGCCACCATGAATGACAGCCTTTTTCTGAGTCAGAAGCATACATTCTTACTTTGTTTTATTAAAGAATAACAGACTATCTGTAAAGTATGTCCCTTTGAGTAATACATTATCCTACTTCATCTCTCTCATCCCATTAACAAAAACAAACCAAAAAAAACACCAAGTAGGGTGGCTCTCGCTCAACAGCATTGCAGAAACCATTAAGACTTAAACAGATTGACAGAGCCTTTGATACTTTCAAACTCAGACTTCAGTTCTGTTCTATCTGCCCACATATGAAATATATTAGCTTAGAGATAGGTTTTTTTAAACAGTAATTGTTTGTCTGCTAAGGCAAGGCATGCACATGCCTTCACCAAGTTAAACAAGACACTTATTCTAATAACATAATGAAATTCATAAGTATACCCATACTCTGGCTCTTCTAGATTGGTTAACAAAGAACTTTTTAAGGAAGAGGAGAAAGCTTAAAAATATTCTTCATGTGACAATTACTTTTTCTCACAACACACAAAAAACAGTGCATGCTCCAACTGCAATTATGTACGGTAATAATAATTTCCACATATAAAAAGAATAGGAAGGATACACAGATATTAGACATCAGTTGGCAAGTACTTCATATTTAACACCTATATTAAAGGCATACCTGAAACGTTTCACTGCATCTGCTACTTGCTCAGGAGATGTCATCCAATCAACATGATCAACTATTTTTCTAGAAATCAAAGCAACAAGTCTCTCAATTTTTAAAACCGAAAACAACTAAGTATAGAATTTGAGAGTACACTCGAGGGCAAGTATAATTTCAGTTTCTCCAGCTCTGTAAGGAGGTTCTGTAAAACTGCACACTAGAAAGCAAACACTGATTCTCAAGATAGAATCTTCTCCTAAAGCTAAAGCCTTTTTCTTTTTGAGTGAATGTACAATGACTAAGCAGGCTGGAAAACTGATGTTGTATCTCCTATCGTCATTAGATTAATGTTCTGCTTGTAGAGCAACTTCTGCTTCTGTAAGCAAAGAACCTACATAACATTTCATAGTGCCATACTTATGCATGCAGTTACTTCATATCTTTAAGAAATACAAACTGATCATAAACTCTGACCATCATTCATCAGCATCTGTACAAAACTCAATATATAAATCTTGCATGTTTACAGAAATGATACATGCATTTGTCCATCACCATAATCCCAGGATTATTTCTCTAAATGTAATTTGAATTTAGATTTCTAAGAAACAGGAAAACAGTTTTGCTGCAGAAGCCATTAAACCCCAAGAGTCTGCTAGGACAAGGTATGACTGCTGAGCCAAAAGAAGCTATGAGTATCTGGAATAGCTCCAAATGCAAAAGCAAATTAGTTCCACACACATTTCTGCAATAAGAAAGCAGCAGCTTGTGCACAAACTTGTCAATACTACAGTCTGAAAACAACAGAAGGTATTCAGAGTTGCTCAACGGGCAGCGTGTTCTTGGAAGCACAGGTATGAAGGTATTTGTCACCTGGCTATGAGGAATTATTTGAGAAACACCCAGTGCTATTATTATTACATGGCTGCATCACTACTGGCACCACAAGAATTGTCTGTATGTTTCACAGTGATGCTGAAAACATCAAAAATATACTTGTGAAAATTAACAACACAGTGAGGAATGTCCTGAAAAAGTAATAGAAAACTACTTCTCAACTGCCAGAGATGAAGTTTTTGATTCATGGCATTAATCCAAAGTGCCAATGAGGCATCAATCCTGTTTCTAGAAAATTTTTTGTTCTACATTTTTATTTACATTTCAGAAACAAATTATTACAAGCAAAAGTGTGGAAAGAGCAGATTTCTAAGATGAGGGCAAGAAACCTTCCCCCCCTCTCCATCTTTTAAAGTGTGACAGCAAAAACTTAACAGTCACTCCGTACAGTTCACATAACTCAATACTGCCAGTGTATCATTTATGGTGAAGATATATAAACAAACAGTATTAACAACAAAAAGTATAGTGTAAAACACAAGGCAAAAAGAATAGACACCATTAGTATTAAGTTACATTCACAGAAACATGAACTCTTGCTGATATGTGAAAGCACTTTTGGAAGCTCTCTGGCATATAGGAGTTACTAAAATTTGTCTTTCAGCAATATTTTGTGTTTATCTCCTTTGTGTACCACATTTGTACTTTGTTTATTGATCCTCTTCAAAGGGGAATACATGCAGATCTAAACTACAATTACTTAGTAATATCAAAAAGGATTTACAGACACAGCCTACATAGTCTCACTGTAGATAAGAAAGAGCAGTACCTATTAATTGTGTCACCGTATGTTGCTCGAATGAGTTGCTGAAGCAGATTTTTTATATTTCTTCTTAACCATTGATTTCTTTCTTTTAAATCAAAGACTTCATCCATAAGGAGGAGCATTACTCTCAGCGGAATATTGTCATCCACCTGATCAAGCAAGTAGAAGTATAATCAGTAAACTTTTATTTCAATTCAAATAAGCTACAGTTTTAGTAGCTACTTCACAAGTCCAATGCTTCAGAATAAGTAGTATGACAGAAATGCTTTCCTCTGTTTTACTCTAGTATGAAACCTACCCTAAATCTTCTATAGTATCACTAATAGCAAAGAAAGACTGAAAATTAAAGTAGGGTTACATCACTTGAATTTTTAAAATAATACAAAAAGAAACAGTTATTTCAGCAAAGCTGAACAAAATTAATACAAGCAAGTTATAAAGAGAGCTTGTCCCTGACCTCTTCCTTTGGTAACTGTGCTTCCAACTCTCTAACATGAAAATTCTGGAAGGTGCTTTTCTTTGGTATTTTTTTCTTGGGGATGCACTGTGCTAAACTGAGAACCTCCCAAGAACAATGACACTCTACTGCAATGGACTGGCTTTTATTTAGATATGGTCCTAACCTACATGGCTACTAAATGCTTTTATGCTTCTGGATTAAGAAAAGCATCATCGTTTTATTGTTTATAAGGAAATGTTCCACAGATTGGTTTACAAAAAACAACTTGAATGGAAATCCTAAAACAGAGGACTCAGTAACTATGTAAAAGCTTTCAAATACAGGTGGTGTACACTTGCAGGAACTGTCAACATGTTTTCCAATATTAAAATTTGAGGGAGAATTGTTAAATTCTGTAGTATGAAAGTATTAGATTTTTTTCATCTGAGTTATATTTCTTACAGAAACAACAGCAATTTCTTATGGCCTACTTATATGCCAAAATACAACTCTACATATTTTTAAGATAGTGCCTAAAAATATAGCATTTGGACTTACAGTTTTATTGCACAAGAGACCACAAATATTTATCTCAAATACAATAAATTAATTTGATCTTTTGACTGATTCATTGTTTAAACTTTACTTAAAACTTTTTAGAATAGCAAGCTAAAATTCAAATCCTACTCAGCAAAATTTATTTAAAGACTAAATGCACTTTCTCTTTTTTTTTTGCCTAATTAGGATTTTTACATTCTAAGCATCACAGTCGGAATTTTGTGTTGTATTGGAAAACTGATACAGCTCTACCTGGAAGAGTAGTAGTTTGCACTATATTGTTAATCCTGTGCTAAAAGTAGCAACATCTCATGGCTGTATGGCCAATTTCTGGTGCACTGCATGAGTACATCTTTATATACAAGGGGAACACAGACAGCAGATTCATAATCCATCTGAAGATTCTATAGATCCATGTCTCATTTTTACAGTACTACTTCTCCACTTACAATTCCATTCAAAATGTCGTATTTTTTGCCTGAGTGACCAAGTTATGAACAACACTTAATAGAGCAGCTGAGAACTGGAAGGTTTTAAAACATTTGAAATCTGCCTTTCAAAAACACTTGAAATGTTAACTTCAAAGATACCAAGAATTGTAGCTTCTAATATTTTACAGAAGATGAATGAAGTATTTGCAGAGAAGCTGCTCATATACTTGAATGATATTATTTTGTTTTGCCTGTGCAAAATAGAAACCTCATGAGTATCAAAGATACACTTGCAATTACGAATTTATAGATACAGTCTGATACAGTGAAAAAAAATGGAGAGAAAAAGAAAACCCAGAAGAACTCAAGGCTATGTTACTTGAGTAAAAATACATCTACCAAGCCATAATAGCAGTTATGCACAGGAAGACAAACTGGAATGCTTTGATGTGACCAAAGAACACGAAATGAGAAGGGCAGAACAGGTGCAGATTTGTGACCATAGCAAATTGCATATAACCACTGGTAATCTTATGGCCCTTCTGTCCTACTTTGACAGAAAAGGGTTTTTTGCAATGGTTTTCACATATATGATCAATGTTTCAATCAAAACAATACCAAACTACCATAGCTTATGATAACATCAAGAGCTTAAACTGCACTTTCAAATTTCTAATATAGCTACTTATACATTTTAGGTATCCACATGCTAAAAGTTTATCATTTAGGAAAACATTCTGAAGGTTTTAAAAAAACAAACAAATGAAAACTCAAACTGAAACAAAAACAACAAACAAACCCCAACCAAAACAAAACAAACCAACCAACCACAAAAAAACCCCAACAAACAAACCAACCTCCAAAACCATAGCAAACACTACTTTTGATCCATTAAACAGATGCCCCTAAAAGGTCATATGAGGAATCAGAATCCATAAAATGCCAAAAGAAATGATGCTAACAGTCTGGTACCATACTATCATCGAACAAACAGAAACTGGAGGGAGGAGGGGGAAGAAAACCACCAACCACTCACAAAACATAGAAACAGTAACACATACATATTCCAGAGTTGTGTAAACCATTTTAGTACTAAAAAGGATGGTAAATTTTAGAAGGAAGAATGTAAGTTTCTTTTTTAAAAGAGCTGTTTGCAAGTACCTGGTATAATATCAGAAACCAATTAATACATAGTTTATCACAAAATAACTGAATTTGGCTTTAGAGGAGTCAACTTTGGAAGGACAAATGTCAGACTCACATTGTCATCAATTGGTGCTGCAACACGGCAATGGTCGGGATCTGAATAGGTTTTCTGCATCAAAGGAGGCACCTACAATGAAAAAAGGTAATGTTCATGAAGTAAAAATCAGAATACCAGTAAATAGAATACCAACAAATCAGATCAATTTTAAAATTTGGTCATGAAAATGAAAAAAAAATAAATAAAAAAATCAAGCATATGGTCAAAAGTTAGTTGCATACTACTGCAGATAAATATACAGTAATCCTTTCATCGACCAAAACATCAAGTTTTTAGGTATTCTACATCTGTCTAAAGTTATCAGCACCTTTAAAACAATACATACATTTCCTCAACTGCCTAATGCTTCAACTGAAAACCAAACAGAAATTCATATGGGACTGCTATTGCTTCTGTTATATTCTCTTGAACTTTAGTCCTCCCCAGTCGCAGACTTCCCAGTGAGTATAACTGCAGATATATTGTTAGTCACGTATGAAGGAAGTGATCAGTAATGAGAAAGTCCAGAGAAAAATCATTTAATTGCACAAGTAATGAAAAAAACCAAACCAAAACAAAAAGCCCTGCAAACCCCACCCCCACACCACCGATTCATTATAGCCTTTCATAGTTTAAGGGTTAACTCATCTTGGTTGCCATTCTACATCTGCCACATAACTGTTGTGGTAACAAAAAATTGAACAATCCCCTGGTCACAGACTTTACAGCTACACACAGAAAGAGGAGGGCAAGGGAAAAGAAGGTAAGATGGACGTGTTAGGAAGATTAATACTTTCACAGGACTTCTAAATAGCATGCTGTGCTACCATTCCCCACCTCTAAGGTATTTTATGAATACAAAAGATGAGGAAAGATAGCAGGAAATACAGAAAAAAAAATTAAAAACAGATTTCAGCAGAGAATAAGCAGAAAAGAAGCTCTCTTTATTCTAAGTTTCATAATATTGTTTTTTTCTAATGAAAGCAGCAGATGCAGCAGAGTAGCTTTATGAGAATGGGTAGTGAAAGAGTAAGAATATCAGTGACATCGTTCTCAGGTGTCTGCATTGCATTAAGTGGAGAAGGATCACTGTAACAGTCTGTAGATGCCATCTTGATGTGTTACTTAATAGCAACGAGAACTCCATGTTTGTAGTATAATGACTGCTGAACCTTACTGAAAGGCTATAGGTACAAACCAGACTGCCTTCCTGTTTAATGACTTGACTCTTCAATATACTATAGAACATAAGTTTAGGTGTGTTATCTCTAATCTCCTACTAATTCACTAGTATTTATTAACTAGCAAGTATTTTCTTACCTTGAAAAATGATTGCTTTATGTCTTGTCCCAGTCTCTCTGACATTTTACCCATGTTGTCTGACATTTTAGTCATTCCCTCTGCCAGGCTGTCAGGGAGAGACTTGACTGCATTTGATACATTTCTCATAGAGTTACGCAGTGGGTTTACAAATGTGTCCATCTGAAGGGGAAGATTTTTAACCAGAATTGTATGATCTATGAGGACACCGGTATATTAATACACTATGAGAAGTATCACACTGTTCCAGATAACAATAACAAAGAACAACTCAAATTGCTTCACTTAATTACAGAATACATAATAAAGGTTTAGCTTCACTTTCATTTGTATTTCCCATTCCTTACAGCCCTACTGTAACTATTTACATCTTTCAGTAGATCTTTTCCCTGAGTCATTTCCATTTCCCATCCTTCAACTTCTCTTAGTTTGCATTTATTTTCCTGCTCTTCTTCATTCAATGCCACTTCTCCCTTTCAAGCTTCTTAGTTTCAGATACTTCACTTCTTTAAACTTTTCATCTATGAAACTAGCCTCTTTTAAACAGCACTGGAGCAATATGCTTTAATATCATGGCAAGTATAACTAAAAATAAATTATTTTCATCAAAACTGTCCCAATTTTTCTTTCAGTATATACTCCAAATTCAGTCCAGAAGCACAAATACTAGTGTGATGACCTTCGAAAATTTATGAAGGGCCTTATAACTTGGAATAAAATCGTAGTTATTACATAAACCTTGATAAATATTTAACTGTTTCACTGCTAAATATTTAAGAAATATAGGCAGAATAACAACTCGATGTGACAATACAGTTGCAGGTGCTTTTTATATCAAAATCACTAAAAGTTTTGAAAGAGCTGTATTTGCAAAGCAGATGTTCACACAAATTGGTCAACTGAACAAAGAATGACTTGTCTGAAGAGAGTTCTAAAAAGAATGCACAACTCAGAGCTGTTAACTTGACCAATGACTGAACAGCTAAGTATGTAACAGCTGCTTTTTGAAAAGGAATGCATTTCGTCTTTTGGGCTGAAGAGAGAAGAGCATGGTAACAGCAGCAAATACAGAGTAAAGAACTGAAAGAAGAAATCAGAAGGAATGAGACTACAAAAAATATCACAGATGCCTGACAGAAATATAACTTGCAATGAGCACACTTTTAAAGTAGTCTTTATGCAATACACTGGTGCCCAATTTGAAAATTTTTATTTTCTTGCCTTAGAAATAAATTTACCTGTTTAAAAAAATGGTAAATTTTTGGTTCCATATGTTCTCCAACACTTTGGCACTCAAACTCACTTGTGAGTTGTTTTGAAATTGCTATATAGCTGTTTAATATCAACTCAACATCTCTTTTTTTTTTTTTAATGCAATCATTGCACTAATGAATGCTCTTAAATTTCCTTGACAGTGAAAAACATTCTTACCTTCCGTGCAAAATCCCCCTTCCCTTTACTGTAGGCTTTATTCTCCAGGAAGTCATACACATAATGGGCCAAAGCTGGAGAAGCCTTCATCATTTCAGGATTTAACAACAGCTGAGAAAATAAGTTTTAAAAGGTGCTTTTTTAATAATGAAAAAAGCCATACCATTCAATGTAGTACAAGTTTACCATGCATCACCAAAGACACTATATTTTGCAATGTATTTTCTCACTCGTCATCTAAATTTTATTCCAACATTACACTACTCTCAAGATGGAAACAACAAGTTTCCTGGTAATTCCCATAATTTTAACTAGTATGTTACTTATAGCATCTCACCAAAAAAAGTCAACCCTCAAAAATGACTACTTAAACTGCTTCTAGCACTCTACGAAAAAATAGAAATAACTGTGATTGAAAAAAAATACTGCTATTAAAAGTGGGGCACATACCTCACAATCAGGAAAAAAAAGAAAATATTGCCACTCTAAACAGATCAGATTTCACAATGTTTTATTCATCTTTGATATTCATTGTAAAGAGATCCATTGAGTTGGTCAACATATTTTAGTGCTAGATGACCAGAAAGTCCCTGTGAAGTAGGACAACTGAATTCCTTTAGTTGGGCTGATGCCAGCCTTATCTGTATGGAACTGTGTGGTTGTGCCACACTGCCAGAACAGATGCCACTCCAATCCTTATGTAACAGCACAAAAGAAAGTAACCACAAACATGAGTATAACAGAATAAAGTTAAGTGACGTAGAGCCTAAAACCAACAAAGCTGAAACTTTACCAGCTCAGAGAAGCTGGAACAGAACTAGCTGGGAATAAACCAAAACAACAAAGAAAAAGCAAACTTTGTATTATGTAATAAGTTCTTATGTTGCCACCTACAGCGCACTGTTGGTTTTTTTTCTTCTTTTTGCTAGCAAATATTCTACTGCAGAAAAAGGAATTCCAACCTAGAACAGAAGTAAAAAACCCCGTAACAGCTTACCTGCAAATAGGCATTTAAATCTTTTTTCCTCTTTTCCAAAAATTCTCTGTCCATGTTGTTAAATGTCTTTTTGCCAGGCAGTTTCAGTATATTTGCAAGGTTTTCAAACTAGAAAAGAGAGCAGATCTTTTTTTTTTTTGTTCCGTTTTCAGAAGTTTCAAATCACCATATAAACTCGAAAATGAGAGAGGTTATTTTATTCACCTCTTCTTATCTACCATAGAAGACCTGACAAATAATTTCTGCATCAAGCCCAGAACTCAGATTCCTTGGAGAAGCCAAAATGGAGAACAAATGCACAAAAATTCTCAGGAGATGTCAAGGGCAAAATTTAATTTCCGAACACACAGGGTACTCACTTTTGAAATACAAAATAGCACAGCATGCAACTTATTCCTGTCATTACACCTGCTCAAAAAGTTTTAGGCTCAAGATTTATCATTATTACTTGTGCAGAAGTTAGTAGAGTTATGAAACTACCTCAAGAGAACTTGCAGATCTTTCTAAAACATCTTCTCTTTCCTCTCCTCATCAAATGTACTAAGGAAATTACTAAGTTTTTATCCCTAGAATGATTGGCAGCACCCACTTGACACACAGGCTATCGTACCAGGCTTGATATGCCATCACCTCCGCCTCTTCTCCATCTAATGACGGTGACTGGCACTGGTTCCAGTTTTACAGAAAGAACAAACGTTCCAGGGAAGCAGCAGAGAAAGAAGAGGCCCTAATACTTAAAAAGGTTGAACATATCTGTCACAATGCACAAAAATAACAAAGTGACAAGAATGAAACTCAAAGAATCTGGATTATCCATGTATAGAATCCAGATTTCCTTAAATAATAAATAATATTCTAAGAGGGGTAAGGAAATAAAGGTACAGGATCTAGACTTTAAGAAACAACCTGAAAAAGTTTCTTTTTCCTCTGAAGACCACCAAAAAATTACAGATTTAATGAGAGATTGATTCCATTCAGTCCCTGCAAGGTTTCTTTTTGCAAAGACATCATTAAACTTTAGAAGGTGACAAAGCCCATATAACATTTAAGGTCTGAGGAAGCACCAAAGAACAGCTATTTCCAACTTTACAAATCCCATTCCCTTGCAAACTGGTCACATGGGAAAAAAATTGCACAGAGTATGATCTAGTTTTTGTTTGGATACTTGTATCTGAATAGAAACAATGCAAACAAAGAACAGCCTCTATTTTAAATATACAAATCTTCAAATTATATTTATTACATTACTAAAGAAACCAGTGTGAGTCTGTTCAGAACTGTCCTGGGTTCCTGGTGTCCCCGACGAATGCTGGGGTAGGGTTAATTTTCACAAGAAGCTGGGAGGGCCCATACCCTGGATAGCTGAACCAACCAGCAGGAAATTTGATACCACACTGACATCATACCCATCATGCCCACTATGTAAGAGGAGGGCTGGTCCAGTGGTAGGGTCAGGCAGGTTGGCAAGTGTTACATCACTTGTTTTATATATTGTTTCATTACAATTATTGTTATTACAGTTGTTTCTTCTCTCCTTGCATTGTTCTATTAAACTCCCCTTATCTCAGACCACAGGGGTTTGCCTTTTTCTCCCAATTCTCCTTCCCATCCCACAGAGAAGGGGGGAGACAGATGGGGGGGGGGACGACACTGGATGAATGACTCCGTGGTGCTCAGTTGCTGGCTGGGCCTAAACCATGACAAGTACTTTAAGGAAAAAAGCTCATACAGATACTATACAGAGCTAACTTCAATTCCATTTTGGATCAAGTCACTACTTTCTCTAAAAAAAAAAAAAAAGAGAAAGAAGTGTGTTCAGTGTATCTGTGACATTCTCAAGTCCATAAACTCAGTAGGAATGTCTATTTTATTGTCAAAACAAAGCAAAACTATTGGGAGTTTGAGATGTCACAGTGAAGCACAGGAATTTATTTACTTGTTGCAATCTTAGTGTTGGAGGATAATAAAGGATATTTCCATTTCCTTTAAATTCTAAGAACTCAGGTTTAGCAACCATTTAGCAATTTCATATTCTGAAAATTTTTGCTTATGTCATTTTTTCTTCTAGTCATTTACTGGTAGGTTATTTTTAAATGACTGCCCCATAGCAGCAGAACATAAACTCACTATAAGATCAGGGAACCCATACCTTTTTGAACAAGTTAGGGATTCTACAAAATAAAGTTGTTGGTTTTTGTGGGTTGGGTTTGTTTTTTTTAAAAAAAAAAAAAAAAAAAAAAAAAAAAGAGTGCAAAACCTCGTACTTAAAATTTATAATAAATCTCACTTCTCCAAAGGCTTGATTTAAAAGCATTTCTCCCTCCTCTTTTTTTCATGTCAGCAGGTTCTACTTTGCACCAGCTGGTGAATTACAAGTCTCTAGTTTTTCTTCTTTCATTTTAGGAGGGCTAAGAGTTGGAGAACACAAGTGCAGGAATAAAATGTAGATTGTCTAGCAGCACACTGAAATGCCAACAGCTGTACCTTTTGAGACCCCACCAACTCTTAACATTTGACTTAAAACCTAAATACCAGTTTGGCAAGCTCAGTTTTTCTTTCTTAATCTCTGTCACAAACGTAACAAATGAAAACGCCACTGTTTGATACCAATAGTACTTCCATACAAACATTTTAAAGTCAAATTAAGCAAAGGGGAGTGATGGTTGAAAGCTCTGTAAGTTCCATTTCCTTGTGTTAGAGCAATTATATAGCACCAGATACTAAATTGTATAAACCTGCACCTGTAATCTGCTCAGTACAAATAACATATGCTATAAACACTAAAAAATAAAAGTACACTTCAATGGAAAACACAGCACTATTTTAACTCCATATCTTAAGTCACTTTGAGAAAGCCCAGAGTCATGCCATACCATCACACAGAAAAAGCATCTTTCAAAGAAACCTTAAAAGATTGTTACTAAGTTAACTACCTGCTCAGTGATCCTCATGTGAAAGTCATGGAAGTCGCTGTAGCGTCGATATGTCTTCCATGTCTCTTCACTGTTTGGACTTCGCCGATGGACGGTGATGGCATACAGGGCGTATGTCTTGCCATGGTCATTACACACTCCTGCCACAGCATATGGGTCATAGTCAGCATAGACTAGTTGTTTAAAAACCAAAACAAAAAAAAGGAACAGAAAGAAGGAAGACGAAAGGACACAAACGTGAAGTGAAGAAATGTCTGGAATGACAGACTTGAGAGACAAAAATGGACATGCAAGCAGAAGGGTAAGCCATCCCTTTATTCAAAACACTGTACACATGATACCCTCCAGAAACCTAAGTAAACTACAATATAGAGATTAAGCAGCCTTAGACAAGTTTCACTGACATGCAAAACATGAAAAAAATAATAGGAAAGGTTTCAACTTTTACAAATAGTGAATAGATCTTTTAAAGAGCAAATTTTATCCTACAGAAGGCAAGGTATGGGTGAAATACAACTGAGAAACCAGAAGACATTCCTGTCTGCAAAGTAATCTGATCATATTGCAGAAGTTTGGCCATCAAAATAAAATAAAATAAAATAACAATTTAAAAAAAATCTGTAAACATGAAAGACAATGCTAGAAAGCTGTAAGCATTCAGTTTTGTTATCAACATTAGCAGTTTGTTATTAACTATAAGGTAAAAAATACCCCCCACGCTATTTAAGTCAACAGAAACTGCATATACACACATATGTATTCTGTATGTGTATACACATATATAATACATACCGTGTGTGTATACACATGTTATGAAGTCAATTTATAAATGGAAAGAACACAAACAGTTACTTTAAAAAGAAACAAGTATCTTTTAGTTCTTCACTGAGTATTTAAGTTCTCTTGGGCACTCATCTATTACAGAATCCCTCTCAGTATAGTTTATTTCAAAAACTTCCACTTAATCTACAGAATAACCTAGAAACAATATTTGTTTATACTGCACACTGTTTAAATTGGCAACACTGTATCTCTAAGTATAGAGGTAAACTCCAGTAATCTCAATTTTCCAGTGGATAGATAAAACTACTTTTTAATCAAGTTCTGTAGTTTCTCAATGCACACACACTCCACAGAACACACTTTTCCTGATGAATCATCAGCTCCAACCTCTGTTGTGCTTCCAGCCTTGACTTCTCTCAAGTATAATGCTGAGGTCTAAGCACCCAGGGAGCACCTCTAGGATAGGGGAAGCTGCTGACAATGTAAGAATTACTCACTAGCAAGGTGCACAGTGGGCACAGAGCATCTTTTCCTTGCTACCTACTCTTTAGAAGAAGACTGATGAGTGCTGAACCCCAAGAGAAGAAAGCAGGCATCCAGGATGCTGCCAAAAGACTGCCCACAGAATGGAGCTGGGAAACCCTGTCTACAGAGATGCTGAACACACCCTGTCCTCTAAAATCTGACCACTCTGTCATGCAGCCACCATACCCCATCTCAAGGGCACTACTAAGTTGCACCTTTACAAGTATCACTTCAGGACTGGAGCAGCAGAAAATGAAAGAAGTTGTCCCTGTTGTCCCTCATGTCACAATCTCTTAATCAGGGTTTATTTTACAACCCAAAACAAGGCCATAGGATCATAGAATGGTAGAGTTGGAAGAGACCTCTGGAGATCATCAAGGCCAACCACCCTGACAAAAGCAGAATCATCCAGGGCAGTCCACATAGGAACAGATTCAAAACCTGCCTGGAAGTCTCTGGAGAAGGAGACTCCACAATCTCCTCGGGCAGCCTGTTCCAGGCTCTGTCACTCTCACAGTGTGGAAGTTTTTCCACATATTCAGGTTGAACTTCCGGTGTTTCATCTTGCTACTGTTACCTCTTGTCCTAGCACAGGGCACCACTGCAAAGAGAATGGTCCCTTCTACTTGACACCCACCCTTCAGATATTTGTAAACATTAATAAGATCCCCTCTCAGGCTTGTCTCCTCGAGGCTAAACAGCCCCAAGGCTCTCAGCCTTTCCTCATAAAAGAGATGTTCCAGTCTCTTCATCATCCTCGTAACTCCCTGTCGTACTCTCTCTAGTACTTTCCTGTACCTCTTGAAATGGGGAGACCAGAACTGGACATAAAACTCCAGAAGTGGTCTCACTAGTGCAAAGTAGATAGGGAGAACCTCCCTGGACCTGCTGGTCACACTCTTCTTTACGCATCCCAGGATACCAGGATTGGTCTTCCCGGCCACAAGGGCACAATGCTGTCCCAAGGATATTTTTTTGTCCACCAGGACTCCAAGGTCCTTCTCCATAAAGTTGCTTTCCAGCAGGTCAACTCCTAACCTGTACTGATGCATTGTGCTATTCCTCCCCAGGTGCAGGACACTACACTTATCCTTGTTGAACTTTAATTACGTTTACCTTTGCCCAGCTCTCCAGTCTGTCCAGATCTCACTGAATGCAGCACAGCCTTCTGGTGTGTCGGCCACTCCTCCTTCATATCATCAGCAAATGTGCTGAGGCTACACTCTGTCCCTTCATCTAGGTCATTGATGAAGATGTTGAATAAGACTGGACTCAGTACTGACCCCTGGGGAACTCCACTAGCTACAGGTCACCAACTGGACTCTGTGCCACTCATCACAACCCTCTAAGTGTTATTGTTCAGCCAGTTCTCAACCCATATCACCACTCCCTCTAACCAACACTTCCTGAGCTTACCCACTAGGATATTATGGGAGACAGTGTCAAAAGCCTTGCTAAAGTCAAGGCAGACAACATCCACTGCTCGCTCTGAATCTGCCCATTCAGTCACACCATCACAGAAGGCTATCAGATTAGTTAAACATGACTTCTCTTTAGTAAATTCATGCTGGCTACTCTTGATAACCTTCTTCCATGTGCTGAGATATGATCTCCAGAATGAGCTGCTCCATCACTTTTCCAGTGATGGAGGTGAGGCTGACTGGTCTGTAATTTCCAGGGTCTTCTTTCTTGCCCTTTTTGAAGACTGGAGTGACGTCAGCTTTCCTCCAGTGCTTGGCAATGTCTCCTGTTCTCCATGATCTTTCAAAAATGATGGAGAGTGGCAGAGCAGCAAGATCAGCAAGATCAGCCAGCTCCCTCAGCACTCGTGGGTGCAGCCCATTGGGGCCCATGGATTTGTGCATATTCAGTTTACCCAAGTGATTTCTAACCCAATCCTCATCAACCAGAGGAGTGTCTTCCTCCCTCAATCCTCAAAGATTACGAAGATGATCCTGTATACATTCCGCAAGGGCAGTAAAGGGTAGTAATCAGCAGAGGAAAGGAGCTTGCACACATGCAAAATACACCTACTGCCTGTAGCATCCAGGAAGCAAGGACTTGTATTTCTTGCTCAAATGTGAGGTGAAGATGACAACATCCAATTTAATCTTATAATATGAACCTGTACATATCCCCAGGTTCAAGTGGAGTATTATGGATTCAGAGTCAAGCTAGTAGCTATCAATAAACATTGCCATCAAGAATATAAATTGAGCCTAATTTGTGTGATTTGCAAGTTTACCTTTTTTCTTAGATCAAAACAATGAAACTTGTAAGCTCAGTTCAGAAAAAGTATCACATGACATTTTAATAAAAAAGCAAAATTGTGATTCTTAACTTTTAAATGATTTTTCTCATTCTCCAAAGACTGACTACATGAAACTTGAATTGCAGCATGCTTTCACACTGGGTTGGAGTAATAGTTTAATTAAAATATCAAGTAATAGAATTCTTGGTTGCAGCTCAAGTGCATGCTATATAAATGCTTAGATTCAAGTCCATTGCATAGTAATACCTACCAAAAACCCCCTCAGTATCTGAAGATCAATTCACCATTTAATTACCTAGTGCAATCTTGTCTAACTAGAATTGTAACAAAAACCAGATATTATTTGCTATTTATACTTATATAATAAAAATCTTTAATTTATTACTAGGCTAATTTTTTCAAAAGAAAACCTCAAAATGTCACCACTGTAAATACTGAAGTCACTACCTTAAATTAAGCGAAATCAATACGGAAGCACAAAAAAATAGGGAAAATATTACAGTAAGAGAAGTAAACAGTCAAGAGCTAGAATTATGTGACTAGAAAAAGAGAGATGGCTTTCTTCTTTAAATAATCGTTTAAATAAATTCTACTAAACATTAAGGTTAATGAATGATTCTCCAGAGATAGGAAAAATAGTAATACCATAAAACAAACAAAGTACAGATATATAGGTTAGGACCTACACCACCAGTTCTGTAAGTACTTCCATTACATGGACTTTATGGGAAATATGAATTCAAATGTTTCATGAGGTTAAAAAAAAAAAAAGGATTAGGATTTCAAAGGTCTATCATATGGAAAAAAAAAAAAATCAAAATAAATGGTAGAAAACAAGTAAGCAGCCATCATAACAAATTCACTTACCAGTATCCGAGATATATGCATGGAGTTGAATTGTCTCATCAGCAGGGACATTTGAAAGGTCATCTAAGGACTACAGGGTGGTGAAGGGAGGAGAGAACGAAAAAAATGAGCAACAAGTAGTAATGTCATAGACACATCTCATTTAGGACAAACTTTTTTGATTAATCTACTTTGTTTTCAAACTTCCAGTTCACTACACTAACAGAATAGGTCAATGCACTGTTACAATGCAAATAAGTTTGTATTCCCTGGTTACTAATGCCTTTCTTTTACACAGTGTAGGGCCCTTTATTTCCCCTACAAGTTTCACACAGTTTTGTGATCACTCAGCTCTAATAGATGTACATCTACAGTCTTTTACCGAGCATTAACAAAAAGACACCTAAAAAACTCTGGAGATACAGATGCTCAATAACAAATATTTTGGTTTCATCTTTATACCATTCCGATTTCTTTCAACTGACTTAAAACACTACACAAAAGCTACAGTGCAGTAAGACTTGAATAATTTCTCTGCCATATGTAAAAAACAGCCAACGTTTTTCTCAGAAATGTTTTCCTTTGTAAAAAAGGAACAGGTACATACTCAACTGGATAACATCCTGTCTCCCTATTCAGTAATTACTTGGATCAAAAGAAGCCTAAAGCACCTTCTCTACAAGTTTTGCTATTATTTAAAATTAATACATCTGACTACTAAGATTTAACAAGTCTGCAAGATTGTAGAGTCAAAAACCTGGGATATGCCTCCCTTCATTGCCACGCTGGCAGTTCAGTTTTCTTTTTGATAACTGAATGGGGTTCAAGCTGGCAAATACTAATGACTGTGAGAAGGTCAACCCAGCCATTTCTGCTGCCATTCAAGGTCTTGGATATGTAGCATTTGCGTCATTCTATTTATTCAATGCAAAAGCAATATGTAAAGCTCACATTATGGGTCCATTTATATTAAGTCTGCAAGAGTCTATAAATATTTACAATGGTATTATATCCCCAAAAATATGCCATACTGGATTAATATAGTAGATTAATGTCTCAAATTAAAAGGCAGAAATGAAGAAGGTATTTTTCTAAAATAACTTTTCCTTGAAAGACTTTTCAGTCTCTCTTTCAAATAATCTTAAAATACATCCTTACAGTGAAGGCATAAACTGGAGGCAATTAATTTCATAGCAGAAATTTAGAAAACAGGCAATATACAGTAACAATTAATACAAGGAAAGGAAATGGCTGACAAACAGATAATGCAAGGCTATATTTAATAGGACCTAATATCTTCGACATCAGGTATATTCTCAAGAATAGAAGTCAATTAAAAAGTAAAAATATCACAGCACAACCCAATCTTATTTAATACATTGTCATAGCTAAAAGTACAGAAATTCCCTGACCTTTGAAGTAACCTTTCCAAGGTCTATTTTTCTTCATGTAACTGACTAACACAGGGGAGCTAAACTATGTGTACAGAAATTTACTCTTCTAGTGGAATTCAGCCAGTAAAAACTAATCTACCAGTAATCAAACACCTGTAAAAGCATTGAAACCCCTGAACAATACGGACTACAGAAAGCGAGAGTTCTTCTGCATAGAGATTTTATGCATTTGTGCTAGAATATTCTTCACGGTTTATAAAAAATAATAAATGTAGTATTCTGCAAATACCCTTTTCAGAAGAACAAAAATCAAGACTTGGAATTGTCCCATGAAAATATCTATTTGCATTGCAATAGTGTTTGATAAAGCTCTTAAAACTTTCTACCTTAGTTTAGAAAAGCTACATGAAACTAAAGAGCAGATAACTACTAGCCAGATGAGCCACTGCAATGGCAAATCCCCAGCTATAAAATGACTTTGATATGTCAGAACATTCTTAGAAAAAGTACTTGAGACATTTGAAAGACCTTTTAAAGAGATTAGTCAAGTCAAAGAATCTCTTGTGAAATGTTACCATGTAAATGCATGTAAATATATTAAAAAAATATAGCTACATTAAGTTTTCATTCTGCATCTAACAGGAGTTTGTGTAAATTTTATCAGCTTACCATTTCCCCTTTTCTTTGTATTTCAAAAGAGGAAAACAATAGGGGGGGAAAATTACAGCTTCAAAAAAACAAAAAACCCATAAACAAACAACACCTACATGGAAATACATTTATGTTTGTTAAATACATTCCTTTACAAAAACTATTCCTCTGCATGCAAGCACGATCTAAGAAATGCAATGGAACTCCTAAGGACCTGCAGCATCTTCCAGGAATGAATTAGAAGGGCCTAGGAATGACAATAAGCCAGGAAATTGCATGCAGACTGCAAACCTTCCTAAAAGGTTTGGAAAAACACTCATATGCACAATTGAACATCGCGTATCTTATGGCTCAGCTACATACAGTCTGAAGAAACAAGTAACAAAGAAGAAGGGAAGGAAATACATCATTTTTTAATATTTTTTTTTCTTTTTTTGAAGTAACCGTGATATGAATTTTTGTTTCAAATATTTGAAGCTTAATAAGATCTATGTGGAACAGATAATTTGGGAGAAGTCTGGTAGAAATATAGAGTTCTCTTCATACATATGCAACCACTAGGGCATGCAGACATGTATTTCAAATAGTTAAGTACATCCATGCAACAAAGAAAAGGTTCTGACAAACTAACCCAGTCAAGAACTGCTTAATAATACCAAAAATTGAATTTGAATTGGTCAGATTAGATAAAAAGGATTCATATTCTGAATAAACTCCAAATACTTTTGTTTCCAAATCAAGTCCTAACTCGAAGATAGATTTTTAAAGCTTGATTTTTATTTTTAAATGCCTCATTTACAGTCTATTTGAATTTAATCCTTTGAGGTTTTAGATTAAAAGGATTTGTTTTCACCTAACTCCAATTTTATGTCTATAAAAAAACCCCAAGCAATCACGGATAAGACAGTATGCCTTGCATGAATTAACTATACATGAATACTCTTTCTGTGAGAAACAACTCAAACTTTCATTAAACATGGGACAATACAAAAGGAAATTTTGAAGAAATTGATACCTTATGTGTGTTTCAATTTGATTCACGAGCTTTTTCAGAAATGAAACCGCAGTGAACTAAAACCTCTAACATACACACTTTAAACTATTTGATGAACACTTTCCCTGCTGCTGGGAGGGAAAAAAACCACCAAACCAAACCAAACAAACAAAACCCCCAAAAAAACAGACAAACCAAAAAACCAAACAAACAAACCCCCAAAAAACTAACCAAAAAAACCCCAAACCCCAAGCACTTACCAGATTTATGCTGCCAGTAGGAGATCCATTAAAAGATTCTGGGATCCGTGAGGAAGTGGAAAGGAAAAGAAACAGGTTAGAAGATTTCCTCCAATGTAGGGATACACATAAGAAATAAAAAAGACAAAGACAAGCTGTTATGGAAAATAACGGGACAACTGTGGCATTGGGCAAAATGTTGTGCCCAACAAGTAGGTACTTCAAGTTTCCAATGAAGATGCCTAAAGGAAAACATGTGTAAGTTTATACAGATATAAGTATCTGTAATGGGTCTGGCTGAGCTGCTTTTCCCCATCCAGCCCTTATGCTGCAGTACTGGGAGCTGGAGGGTGTTGA
>WTSP01000398.1:9097-25905 GCA_025331215.1 Actenoides lindsayi | reverse complement strand
GTTGTAGAGAGTGATGAGGTCTCCCCTCAGCCTCCTCTTCCTCAAACTAAACAGACCCAGCTCCTTCAAACGGTCCTTGTATGATCTCTTCTCCAGTCCCTTGACCAGCTTCGTTGCCTCCTCTGCACCTGCTCCAGCACCTTGAGATCTCTCTTGTACTGAGGTGCCCAAAACTGGACACAGTACTCAAGGTGAGGCCTCACCAGTGCCGAGTACAGGGGGACAATCACCTCCCTAGTTCTTCTGGTCACACTGTTTCTAATACAGGCCAGGATGCCATTGGCCTTCTTTGCCACTTGGGCACACTGCTGGCTCATGGTCATTCGTGTAAAATTACTGGAGAAAGTCCATCAGAGGCTACAAAGATGATGAAGGGACTGGAACATCTCTCTGATGAGGAAAGGTTGAGAGCCCTGGGGCTGCTTAGCCTGGAGAAGAGAAGCCTAAGAAAGGATCTTATCAATAGCTAAAGGGCAGGCGTCAAGGGGACAGGGCAAGTGTCTATTCAGTAGTACCCAGCAACAAGACAAAGGGCAGCAGGCACAAACTAGAACACAGGAAGTTCCTCCTGACCATAAGGAGAAACTTCTTTCCTGTGAGGGTGACAGAGTCTGGAACAGGCTGCCCAGAGAGGTTGTGGAGTCTCTCTGGAGATGTTCAAAACCCACCTGGATGCAGTACCGTGCAACCTGCTCTGAGTGACCCTGCATAGGCAGGAGGGTTTGGCTAGATGATCTCCAGAGGTCCATTCCAACCCCAACCATTCCGTGATTCCATGATTCCATCTCACTGAAATCATCCCTTCACTTTCTAAAGGAAGGGAAGTCTCCACCCCAGATATCTGCCCATGGCATCACCCCAGATGGGAGCAAAGACACGTTCCACACACCGTGAGAGGCGGTGTGTCTCTGAGACAGCGACAACGAGAAACAAGAGACACGCCAGGACTGTGCTTCAGTCAGCAGCCACAACCGCCTTGCTGTGACAACCTCACCTTGCCTGTGGTGATGAAAAGGGTGTTGCTCACCTGCTCCTGCTGCATCCTGGAGGGCAGTGTTCATCCCTTCCTTCCACAATAGTTCAGGTGAGAACTATTGCCTTGCTGATGGGGTTCTTGGCAGAGCCGAAGGACAGTGTGTGACTGGAAGGCACCGATGGAACAACATCCCTGCTGAGCGTGATGATCTGTTTCACCAGCTTGTCTCATTGAAAAGGATCTGGAGGGGACAGCAACTTGCAGATACCTGAAGCAGTGCTGAGGCCATAACCTGGAGGAAGGACCTTCTGTGGCATGTACTGAGAGAAGAAGGGCTTGGAAAGTCCTGAGGGTAGACACTGCTTCTGCTGCCTGATTCTTCTAGCCTCAGTACTCCTCCCCTGTCACCCAGCCCAGAAGACGCTGGCTTTCTAGCTAGCCATACTGGTGTGAGAGGTGGGATTCAGTCTCTAAAATCTTAAAAATTAATAAATAAAAATCTCTAAAATAAACAGAAAGCCTTCTGCATATGGACCAAGCAATAGCTGTGTTCCTTCATTCACGTGATTGATGGGAAAGCAGTGAAGATCCAAGAGGTGTAAAGGCTCCACATACATATACAGGTGTTAAAAAATGATGACTTTGGGAGGAAAAAAAAACCCAAATCAACAGGAGGAGTGATCTAAAAGCCTTGTTGATAGAGCAGCTACTCACCAGCTGACTAGATGACAGTGAGAGGTCTGCTTGCAAAACATGCAGCTAGGATAGTAAAGCAGATAGAAGAGGATGCCAGCGAGCATCCTGCCATGGCCAGCCTATTCAAGGAAGAGTTTGGGCCAACGTAGAGTTTACTAACAACTGCAGCAAGGACTTCAATGGTAAGATCTAGGAAGAAGATCAAAGGATTGCAGATTGCTGAGGAAGTAGTCTCTGTTGGTGCGTGGTAGGGCTAGCTGGAGAACTTGGAAAGCATGGACAATGAATTTCCGCTCTTATTTATGATGCATAGAGAGAAGAATTTGAGTATCTTCAGTGTAATTATGCAAAAAGTCAGTAGTTTAAGAGAGGAAGACTCTGTGGGTGAAGGTTCCTCAAAACTCCTATGGATTTCTGTACAAATAGGTAGAAAGATGAACTTTGGCAGCTGACTTGAGCACTCAATCTGTGAGAAGACTTTTCAGTTCCCAGAGAAGCTGAGGACATACAGAACAGTCCAGCTTTGCCTCCCCCCGTCTTGCTGACCTGTAGAGAGATCGTAGCTCTCTGTCCTGTCAGAGGAATGCTGTGGCCTTGAAAAAAAAATCTGATAGAGTGGGAAAGTGAAACAATGTCAGTGGTCTGCAGAGTAGAAACAGCCCAAAGTGGCTGTTTCTGGGTCTCTTTCAAACCTACTGGAGAAACTGGCAGGTACAGTTTGCTACAAAGGTGTGAAAGACTTGAGAGAGCAATAGCTTATTCAAAGGAAACTAAGTCTTTCTGATAGGAGTGACTGAAAGGAAGCATCCCACAGGTGAAGCAGAGAGTGATGCTCTCCCACGTGTGCATTTGGCTTCTGGCCACCTGCTCTTTATGTACTTCCTGAGTCAAAGGTTGCATGCTCATCACGACGATTCCCAGCCCCAAGGAAATGTTAACTCGTGCTCCTCCAGTGTTCCATGAGCCCCTTTTTATTTCTGGTGTGCATAAAGCACCATGGCAACAAGCTCTGCAGGTCAAGAACCGTGCTGTGCAAAGCAGCGCTACCTTCTCCACTCTATTCATTGCTTCTCATCCCCTGCATCTCTTACTGTGTCTTACCTTGGTTGTTCCTCTCTAAGGACATGTCCCCTTCTCCAGCATCCTCATCCTGCCATCCTTGGTTGCCCTGCTCTGTCTTTTCTACTTCTGCCATAGCCTTTTTGAGAAGGGGGGAACCAAACTTGCAACCAGCGTTCAAGCTGCAAGAGTCCCCTAGGTTTACACACCTTTATACTACGAGTCCTGCTTATTTCTCTTTTTCATGTTTTCTCTTTTGAGCTGTGAACCTGATGCTATAAAAGAACTGGCCTTGCTAACTTCCTCAGCAGGGATAGGTAGCACCCACCACTACAAAAGGGGAGGATTCCTTCATCCATCCCTTTGCACACACACCGGGGGGTTGGTTACTCAATCTCACCTCTGTGCACAGAAGTTCTGGTCTTTGCTGTAATTTCTTGCAACTTTCTCAGGACAGAAATTGGACTTGGCAGTTTAGAGTTTGTTGGATTATCTGCACAGTCACCTTAAAGATCAGTGCCAGACTTGCCCGCCCCCCCCCTTATTTCTTTGGTACTGAGACCATTTTGGTGAGCAGGTTGCACAACTGTCTCCATTTAGCCCACAGCTGGGGCTAAGCTACAGCAGTTGCTCTATCACCCAGTGACCCCTCCCCAGCCAAGAAGGGGGAATCAGGAATAGGAGAGGAGACCCATGGGGTGAAATGAAAACAGATTTAATGAAACTAATACTAATATAAAGTATGCAGTAATACTCAGCCCAGTGAATGTGCAGCAGTGACAATAAAGAGGAGAGCAGTCCTCAGGAGCAGAATGGTAAACAAGCCCCTTGAAGGCCAGACAGAAGAAGAAGAAACTCCTAACCTCAGCAAACTCCTTATGAGCATGATGCCCTTTATACTGAACGTGCTGTTGATGGTGTGGGATACACCTGTTAGCCAGTTAGGATCAGATGGCCTGGTTTTTGCCCCTCCCAGCTTAAGCTCCTGGCTGGCTCAAAACTGCTAACAGCCTGAAGATCATAGCTGGCCAATGATGCTACCCCCCAGTGAAACCAGGACATCACCAGTTTATAGTTATAGTTTAGCATCTTCAGCTGATACCAATCTCTTGGGTGAATCCCATCTGATCCTGGTGATGAACAGTGATTCATTTTATTGGTTTCATTTCACATCTCTTACTAACACTTCACTGTGAGACAGGTCTTTTCACTTGTCCCCCTTCTTATCTGGGAACATCTCCAAAATTCCATATAAAGATGCAAAGAATTAGCTTAGCTTTTCTCCTAATCCTTCCTTGAGGATTTTGTATGTTGCCCTCATCTGTTGACCTCAGACTGACCAGCAAATTTTCTGTTTCTGGCGTGCTGGCAAAAGTCTTATGTGTTCATTTTGGGGATTAAGTTTATGGTTAGAAATGATCGTGCTTAAAATTGTGCCTTAAACTGCGGGACGGTTTGCTGGGTGCTGATCCCCAGTCAGGTAGACCTGTGATGGTTCTGCCCAGGGGGTCCTTCTTGTAGAGCCTTCTCCTAGTAACAAACTCTGCTGAAGATAGCAGAGCAAAAAAAGAAAAAACATGTTTAGAAAGAGAAAACTGCCTCTTTTTCTCTGAATTTCAACAATATAAGCCACTCTTGGATAAGTTACTTACTGGAATAATGGATGTAGAGTTGCAGAAATGCACTTCAGAGCAATAAAAATTTTCCCTGGTGACTGAGATATCAAAAAAACCAAACGTGTGACTCATGGCTAATGCAGCCGTCTGAAATTATTCTATCAAAATGAAAAGGTTTCTGGTCAGAGCAGGAAAGCAAACAGTTTAGAAGATCGACTGCGTTATAGGAAGTGGGATGAGCACTGGCATCATCTGACAGGGAATTTGGAAGTCACAATGATTTGAAAACAGATTGCTGTTCCAGGGTAGTAAAACTGTTAATCGAAGAAAAAGATGGGAGGAAAATATTCTTGGGGCAGGAAGTGTAAATGTAAATGTGCTACAAAAGAGTGTTTCTGTAACTGCACAGGGTGCTGTATTTTGTGGGCATGTGAACGTGTGGGATATTCAAAAGTTGTGTAACGAAGAAGCAAGAGTGTGGGGTACTAGTGCAGACTCAAAAAAAAAAAAGAGTTCTCAGCCAGATTTCCTTTCTGAAATAGATCACATTACACTTGAGGAGGATGGTTGGGGCCCCAGCTAGCTCAGAGGGTCTGGGGGGGTCGGATTCTGCAGGAGGCACATCACTGGAGCAGAGTCTCATGGTGTAAAGGGAAGAGTTTGGTCTTCTGCCTTTGCAGAACAGCTCCTCTGGGAGCAGGCTGAGCATATTCCCTTTCTTTTAGATGGCTTATAGAATAGCTATTAAATAGTCAATAAAAGTATAAAATAGACCTGTCGTTCTTTATGTTTGGGTTTGAGTAAGAACCTCAGTAAAATTAATGCTTTGAGTTCCTAAAAAGGGATAAAGGGATTTGGGCTACACTTAATTACTGATTCTCGGTCTCCTTGTGTAACTCTGTCCTATTGGCTCCTAAATGCTAATATAGATGGAGAGATTCCAGACTAAAAGTGACACAGGCAATCTAGCTTGGCAGGTAACCCTGTGCAAATACAAATAAACCTTTATGAATGACTCCAATGTTAGTATGCAATTGGTTTAGTAGTTAAATGGACACCAGCCTCTGATAAATTGTAATTGTTACTGGAAAATTAGATCCCTGACTAAAGAAGCACATTCAGTTTGATTTGATTTCCTGAGCTAGGGGAAAAAAGCCTTCTAATTTAACTAAGTTGTTTTTCCTTCTTTCCTTATTAAAATTGATTATGTTCTTGTTTGCTATTGTATTCTAGATGACAGCCAAGGAACACTAACCACGTTTGTGGGCACTAGGCAAAAAAACTACTAATGAAGCATCAATAGAAAAAGACAGCACTTGGAAGGAGAAAGAAAAAGTGGCAAAGGAGATGTATTAAGTTGACTTGCTCTGCAGCAAATATTTGAGTTTCTTCTAGCAAAGAGACTTAGGCAACAACTCCCATCAGCATATCTTTTAGCCCACATTTCGTTCGGGAAGGACACAGCGGAATGGAATTAAATCACACCTTAAAGTCAAAGGGTAAATTAAAGCACTTCCAGATTCTTCTGTTTATTCTCATGAGAATTTTGTCTTGTACACAAACTCCTTTTCATATGAATCTAAGCGACCCATCCCACCTACACTCTATTTTAAACAGCCACAGAGCGGGAGGAGGGAGTAGGTGTGTTTTGTCTGCATCTTCATCTGTATCTTTCCAGTGACCACCACGTGTTTTTCTTCCTAGTTCATATCTTCCACTTAAAATGCAAGACAGGACCACCAGTGCAGAAACAGATTTTGCTATTCCCGGAATAATCAGCAATATTGGCCTGTGAACAATGCCTAAAAGCCTTCCTGAGTGACTGTATGAGAACACATCTGCACTTGTTAATCAGACCTCAAAGGTGCCAAGGGGTCTCGGATGCAGCTTGAAGAGTACTTAAGAAACACCAAAAATGTCATGGTGTGAATGGCTTCACAAGTGCTGAAGCACTGGCTGGCTTAGAAATAAACACGTTTGTTGCTGAATTCTTTTACTGCTGTGAATTTTAGTGATAGCTCTGCATTTTAAGCCAGGTTTCCAAAGGTGGATGCTTACATATGTGAATTTATGTTAGTCCAGTCACTTGGCTTCTTGAGTGTAGACACTTCCAGAAGAGATGATGCTTTGGCCCCAGTTAAAACCAATGGTGAAACCCCAGCAAGGTCATATTGTCACATAAAAGCAGCAGACAATATTGCTATTTACATACATGTCTTTGCATAGACCCTTCTTCTGACCAGGGAAACCTTCTCTGATAACTCAGATACATTTTTCTCCTTAAAAAATAATTTGGTGGGGTTTTTTTGGTTGTTGGATTATTTTTTTTTTTTTTCCTGTTTAACTAGACAGGGATTTTTTTAATCCATCTGTAATTCTGAAATAGCTGAGCTTGTGTTTCATGTGAAAACATTCAGTATCTGCATTGCTCAGGAACTCTTCACTGTGAACTTGAATTTGAGCACTCAGCATTTTTAACTTGAGCTGTGCAGTTGCACCTCTGACTCAAATGGGGCTATTTCTGTTCCGTGGCTCAAGGACTTTAATTATGCTTTTATGTTTCCGTTTTCATCCCAAATCAATTTCAGTTGAATCTTTGCCTACGCAGACATGACTGCAAGAGGAAGGACTTTATGCCTAAGCTATACATTTGAAATCCACCTTCTGCAAGAATATTCAATAATTCAGAGCTGATTCCAGAGCTCTTCTCCAGGAAGTGGGAGACTCAGGTCCTCTGTCTTCCTTTGCCCATGGAGTTTGAAACTCCAGCCCAGGCTATGGCTATTAGGAGCTGAGGGGAGTGTTCATCTCCTCTGGCTGAAGTTACTTTGCTTTGTCTACAGGGATTAAAGATTCACTGCAAAGGAAAGAGAGCAAAAGCAGGGGCTGATGGGTTTGTGCTTGGCGAGATGCAGGACAGTGGTCTGTGTTCCAGACCTGCTCTGGGAACAAGGCAAATGTGCTTAATGGCAACCAGCTATAAAAGCATAAAAACACAAGTGTGGAGGGACTGGAAATTTGTTGTCCCTCTTGCCCATTTAAACTCTCAGCCACTGGGAGAGTCACTTCTTCTCATTCTTTCCAGTCAGGAAGAGAATTTCAGAAATGTCGTAAGGCAGCTCTCTTTCCTCTGTCTGTAACTGTATGCGTAGATACTTATTTGTGTATCAACATACATACTTCTATTTAAATATTAAACTGAAAGTTTCTCATTAGAAATCGATTTTGGACAGGGAAGAAGTAGGTTAGAGTATCTGATGATGTGACATTTCCACATGACGTTTGACCAGAAAGATGCTCAGAAAAACTCCTTTATAAATGTGCCTTTAGGACCTAATTCAATCCTTTTGAACAAGAAGGCAAAATGTCAGTGGTATTTTTAGGAGCATCACTGAGCATCGTGGTACAGAGGTATATAGAGATAGACCAGGCAAAGAGAGAACCACAAACTGCAAAAACCCATCTATAAAAGTATCTTTAAAAAACATTTGATGGTTTTGTTTTCCTCCAGCAGTGGGGCAGCTCCACTCGTTTGTCTGTATCCTGAGTTCTGCCTCATTTGTTTCTCGTGTTCCCACGTGTTTCAAACACCCAGTGACCTGTTTACAGGGCTTGCTTTCCAAGCCCCTACAAAGTTTCTCTCGTGCCTGACTCTTGATTGCCTTCTAAGTATGCTGCACATCCTCAAAGTGTCTTGTTAGTTATCCCATCTCCTGTCTTAAGCTGAAAGCTTTCAAATACATTTTAATGATGCATAACAGCATTATGAGCCTAATAGCATGCTATTGATTTTCATGTGAAACACTGGCATTTGAAGATTTCAATAGCCTTTTAACAGTGTGTATATTTAATGTGATTTGAAGACAAGGCAAATGTAACACAGTGTCTCTCGACTAAAAGAAATCCACAGTCTCTATGTACTGAACGTCTCTCCCCCTCTCCCCCAATCTCTTGCCATCAACCACGTTACAGGCACAGCATTTTCAGAGTCTTCAAGCAAGCCATAATCCTTGGTACAAGGAAATAAAAGGGAAACCCACAAAACTGCTGCATCCAGACACAGCTTTGCTTTATCTGCTCTGGTCACGATATTAATAAAATAATAAAGACATCCATGATCCACATCCAGTCAGTGCTGTCAGAGAGTGCAATGTGTTAGCTCCATAGCCGTGGAAACTGCTCAAGGAACTGCTCAGGAAATACAGTTTCTGCCCTATGGGTTGTTGGAACACAAGATAACAGAGAGAGAGAGAAAAAAAAAAAAAAAGCAAAAGACCAGGGTAAAAAGGAAGACTTATGCTTTTGTAAGGTCTGCAGTTTGCTTGCTTTCCCCCTGTGCAGCTGTTGGTTTGTAACCACATCAACCAAGAGGACCTTTTGACAAGTCGTAACTCAGACTTTATTGAGGCTGAGTATAATTAGGCTGGGGTTTAGCTACTGAGCTTAATAAAGACATAAAGTAAGAAGGAATCAGCTGCTTTGCTTACCATTTTGTTCAGACTTCTTCCTCTCTGTTTTTCTTTCAAGATCATGGTGCAGGAGCAAAATTTGTGAGAATATGTAAGTGATTTTGAGATGCTTTTTGAGTTAGGAAGTAGTTCCCAGCGTGCAAGTTAGGTTGAAATTAAGATACACAACTCTCAGAGGTTACCTGAGAAATTGAAAACTATTTACCAAAAAGAAGGTACCTACGACAGGCACAGGCACATGTTTAGTGACTAAAATGTAAGGAAAAATCTATTTCTGCCCGTACCAGAGAAACTGACTTCTATCTAATGACAAAGATGATCCTAACTAGTGACAAAGATGATCAAGAAGACCGTCTTCATCTGATTGACAAATTTGGAAATGGGAAAAATAGTCTGTCTTGAACAATGGCAGTAATGAGTAACTCTGCTGAAGAGCACGGGTTTTAAACTAGTCTTAGAAAAAAACATGTCAAATGCATGTAATTGAAGACAGAAGAAATGGCTGTTATTTTTCTGTCTAAGATGGGTCACATGAACTATCTCCTGGAAATACCTAATTTTCTTGGCTGATGGTGGAGGGATTGTAGGATGATGAGCTCAGATGTCTCATTTTTGAGTTGTAAGTTAGAACGGATCAGTCTTATCCCCCTGGGGAAGCAAGATCAAGTTCAGGCTAACTCCTGGTAAGACCTTTGTTATACCTGCAGGCAAGATATCTGTTCTTTTTCTTATCTTCCAGTGGTGAGTTGCATCCCTTTTTCCCACACTGTGTTGGTCTTTCATTTTTTAAACATAAATTCTTCAGGACAAGGTCTGCCTTTAGTGACAGTCCTCAGTACAGCATTTGCTGGGACTGCAAAGCATCCCTATAATGGAAATTCTAACATGTCTCAGGAAGAAGGGGCTTCTGTCCACGGGCCATTGAAGTGAAAACTAAAAGGTAGTGCAAAAATAACCGAGATGGACAATGCGACCGCTTCTGTTCTGCCAACCCACTGGGAGGGAAGTCTCCCTTGTTCTCTTTTTTTGGACGTTACGTCGGCAGTCGTGTCTCGCAACAATCAGAAGTTTCTAGAGGATGTGGAACTACTTTGTTCCCTGTCTGTTAAGTATGGACTATAAAAGCCCGAGTTGACATTGCTGCCAGTTCAATGAACCCACATGGTACTAAATTCAAATTGTGTAAACAAAAAGCTTTTTATATACAGGGTCCATAAATAACTCACTGCCACAGACTATTGCTGAGGCCAAGGTTGCACTTGACGTTTTCAAGGATAAAATATCTAGAGTTAATGCAGGAAAGGAGAAATTTAGAAGGCATATAAGTGCTTCTTCAGCTTACATAATCTATTAACGATAGATAAGACCTTTTTGGGGGAGCATTTCCCCGCTTGGGGAATTTTTCTCTTGGTCATTGTCAGACAGGAATCTCTAGACCAGAAATCTGATCAAATATAGCAATTTCCATCTGGCTCATTTACACCCGAGAAAGTCTGCTGACTTCAAAGTGCACAGAGAGCTTGGTCTAAAGCACACCATCCATCGCTGGTGCAGGAAAAGCTCATCCATGCTGTCGTGGGGTGAAAAATTGCCCAACGGGCTGTTGGTTTGCAGGCCAACGATGTACAGACATAGGAGATGTGGCCTTGGTCTACAGGACCCTGCATTCGTTGCTCTGCTGTCCTATGCCTAAAAGTATCTCAGGTTTTGAAATTCACGCACCTCCTGCTCTTCCTTTTAGTTCTTTGCTCAAAATCCAGCGCAAACTTCCTCCCTCATCCTATTTATAAGTATACATAGAAACAAGTACTTTGTGAAGATGTGAGAGACATTCTGCTTTATTCCCAGGGGCAAATAAAGCCTTTTATTTTTAGCCCGGTTTCCTAAGGAAATGAGACTGATGCAATCACATTGTCTATTTGTCCGTCTATCAAATCAGCCCCCTTCCCCCCTTCCCTCCCCCCATCACCATTAATCTTTTTCGGCCAGATCTGAGAGAAAAGGAAAATTCTTTCAGAAGTGTTAAATGCACAGAAGTTTTATGAAAACGAGTGGCTGGGCCAGAGGAGAGACCACTCACTGGAGAAATAAGTACTGGTTGGATTCAGTGGGTAGGCAGCAACACGCTGGGAAGTCACCTTGTGCGGAGCTGTGGCTCTGCCATGTTGTCTGCTGAAGGCAGGAGAACAAGAGGGGCAGGGGTGGCAGTTCAGAGGTACTTGCTGGGTACTCGGCAGCATTTCAGGGGTGGGGAGAGGGAGGGGGCACATGGGGAAGGAAGGAGTTGGGTTGTACATGTGGGAGGCAGGGGTCAGAGCTCGCTCGGGGTGTTTATCTCTCAAAGGGACTGAATGTTATGGTCATGTTCTGGGGAGCTTCTCAGTGGTGGCTCCAGGAACATGGTGGCAAAGATGCAAAGCCAGTGCTAGAGAAGTGGTCATCTTTGTCTTTGCCATTACCTGACAAGTGTTTACCAGGTAATTGTTATTCCTGTAATGGAAAAGAATATACACTGGAGAAACAGGGGCAGGTTCAGATCCAACCAGTCAGCTGATCACACCATTGCAAGCGCCTGTGCTGCCTCAAACGAAGGGTGCAGATTTGCCCATATATTAAGCTGTGTTTGTCCAGTGTCACTGTTGGGACACTTTTACCTACTGAGTGGACCAGAAGCCCATCCTGTTCCCGGGCTGCCTGACCACCTGCCTGTTCCACGGTAAGATATGGTCCTGAGCAGCATCTGTGTGTTTCTGGAAGGATGTGGCATAATTATTTAATTACTCTACCTGCATTTGCAGTCATGGTTGGAAAATAGTCCAGATGCCTGGGAAATATTCTGAAGATAAAGCTAAGATGATAAGCCTAGTGAATGTGAGTTCATATGACCATTGTGACATACATATTCTCTTATATTTCAGCATCACAGCATTGTCCCCGGTGACCTGTATTTTAAGTCTAAGTGGTAATGGAAGTGCATAAACACCTTGGAGATAGGTAGTGTGATGCCACTTTATGGGAGAAGGGCACACAGGTAAAAGGAAAAGCAGGTTTGGATTTCAGACAGCTTCTCCAACTTAGGCTGACATCTGCCAATGCCTTCCTTATGTTTGAGGGTTTTTTTTTTTTGACAGGGAAATTGATTTAAGAAACTAAGCTTCCTTTAGCTCCTCCCTATTCACTAATATGCTGGTCAGAAGGTAACACTTAAGCATCTTTTTAGCAAAGAGGTAAGGTCTCTTGTTAGAGCTCTGGGAAGCATCTTCTTCTGTTAGGGAATTCCAACAACTCAGTACCCTAAAATTGCATTTAAACCAGGGTTGGTGACCTGCCTTTTCTTCAGGTGCCCTACCCTTCCTCTGTAAACCAGAGCTACTTATTTCCCAAGTTCTTTCAAACTTAAGTAACTGATTGTCTGGAAACTACTGTCTTGCAAGGGATTGGGAACAGGCTAATAGGCAGAGGTAACATAAAAGAGATACCACAAAAGCAGTGACCCTGTTGTGATTAACAATGTAAATAAGAAAATTCTCTTCTTCCCTCCTCTCCCCCATTAAGACAGAGCAGAAGAATGCAATTTTCTTCCTCGATAAGTTGACAAGGCAGGAATCTGTTGGAGATGGGGGGGAATAAGGGTTCCCCCTTCTCCTGCAAGTGCTTAGTGGTGTTGGGCACAGATCCAAACTTTTTAAAACCAGGGTTGGCCTTGGAGAGCATGGGAAAGGAAGAAGAGTCAAGAAGCACCTAGAGCACGAAAGTCTTCCTCTCACATCCACCAAGTGTGATGCAGACACGTGCGCAAGCGTGCTGCTGGCAGTACAGAGATAGGTGACCCTCTGGCATCCCCGATTTCTCTTGCTGTCCCTGCCCATCACGGAAGAACCAGTGTCCTTACCTGCCACCCCCCCAGAAGCTGTGGAGGTGCAGAGTGTTGTGTTAACACAAGGGACACAGAGCCCGCTGGCATCCAAACAAGTTTGAAGGCTGAGCCATTTTGCCGTCAGCAGCTGGAATCATTCTGTGAGTATTTAATATATAATGAAACCTTCTTTTCCCATCAGGTGATGCCATCTCAGCATGTCACTTTGCACGCCAGGACAGAAGATGGTGACGTGTGTCACAAAATGTAATAACGGGCAGAAAATTCCTCTTACAAATATATTACAGGAAATAAATTGAGTCCCTTCTCCAAAGAGAAAACCCCAGCTTTCCTGGGGATCCTTGTTCCATGCACTATGCATCCCACGCTTGTGTCCATAAATGTTTCCCTGTGACCAGCCCCCATCTGCAGATCTACGTCCCTGACTGCCAATCATTCCCATGTTTCTTGCAGAGATCACACCAAGGACAGACTCAGGCGGGCAGCGTAGCTGGAAAAGCACTCTCTCCCTCAGCCAGCTACTATTTCATGTGCATTGACCACGTGGCATCAGCAACCACAGCGCAAACATCTCACTATCACAACATTGGAAGTTGTCTAATAACAGGAAAATGGTTACCTAAGCCTGGCACAGCCATATCCCAGTTCGTAGTGATGAGCCATTCGTGTGCTGGCCTCCCTGCCTGCTTTATTATAGCGTGTGTGGGGCAGAGCAAGCTCTTCACAGGGCTCCACGAAGGCAGCTTTGCCTATGCAGTAACTTTGTTGCTGCCTCTTGTCACCCCTACTCTAGATCTTGATGCAGTTTCACAACCCTGTGCCACCAGAGACCTCAGCTGGCGAGGGCAGAGGCAAACAACAGCTGTCTCCATTCTGCTACCTCAGCAGCACCATTTCTTTGCCAGGAACTGTCACCGTCAAGTAAGGGTTAAAAAAACCACTGCTGAAATGCCCTTTGTGGTCTGAACCTCCTCTGTGCATCCTTCTGAAATAACATCCCAGTCCAGAACAGGAACAGCTCGCTCACTGGTGCAGCATCCATGCCTGGGGAGCAGCTGGAGAGGACACAAGGGAGAAAACGCTGAATCAGAAGTACTTTATTTTTGGTAGTTTAATAATGGGCTAGGAAAATCTGTGAGCTGGAGCTGAGGAAAGACAAACACGTCTTTCCGCAGCACGCGGCGAAATGGTTCCTTAGGTAGTTCATACTGGTGGGGCTTTGAAGTCCAAGCAACCCTCCCAGAACTCCTCTCGTGGACTTGCCTGTAGAACCGTGGATCAAATGTGTGCTTTCGGGCAAGCTTGGCTTGTTTGGGTATCTACACCCACATATACAAGGCAGGGTAAATCCTACAGCGAGAGTCGAGAGCTTGCCAGAGCTGCAAATGCCTGGTGGAACTGAAAGCATCAGGTTCCCCAAGTCCTGGGGCTGTTTCTTAGCCAAAAAAGGGCAAAGCAGTAACACAACTGGCTTGATTTCAGTTCCTCCGTTAACTCACTGTTTTCTCCACAGAGGTATACAAAGGACCTGTATGGATGTGTGTGTTCCTGTATTTTAGTAGATATGCTCTTTGTCTTGAGAAGATGGCCCACCCTGGCAAGCTCCTCGGTCTACAACATCCATCCTCTGTCTGGAAGGAGCTACTGCAGGTTCCACAGGTCCTGCTGGGGCAGAGTGAATGTTATAGAATCATAGAATGGTCAGGGTTGGAAAGGACCTTAAAGATCATCCAGTTCCAACCCCACTGCCAAGGGCAGGGACACCTCCCACTAGAGCAAGTTGCTCAGAGCCCCAGCCAGCCTGGCCTTAAACACTTCCAAGGATGGGGCTTCCACCACCTCTCTGGGTAACCTGTTCCAGTGTCTACTGTCACGCTGGCACAAGGTAGTTGGGCTGAGAGCTACTATAGGGTAGATTGATAGCATGAAAACGCTCCTGAAAATGCTGTTTTGTTAAGGTGCTGAGTCTCGTCGCTGGAGAACGAGTCACTGTGTCCTTCAGAGGACTTAAATCTGCACCGTGAATAGATCAGCTCCCATACAGCTACCACTGTGAGCACAACCTTGTGAAAAGGAGCACAGAGAAATGTCAATACTGTACTCAGAGAAATCATTTCAATGGGAAAACGTGAGTTTGCTCAGTGAGGTTTATTTACGGTCTGAACATTCAGAACATTTCAAACACCTACTAGATCAACAAAGGAAGAAACCAGCTCTGTATTTAAACAGTCTTGCACCAACCTCCCCGTTCCCAAGAACTTTTAAACCTGTGGCTAATTTCAACTGAAGCAGAGAGAGAGGCAGAGGCCTGGGAGAGATGGAGGTGATGGGCTCTGCTGTGGAGTCTGCCTTCATTTCTGCTCTTTGGTCTCTCAAGTCTAATCTGTTTTCAGGCTCTCAGTTCTTGGCTGCTCTGCAGCTGTGTTGGACCAGCTGGTCTCAGCACAGAGGCCTTGGGAGGGAATCCAGGACCATGCTGGAATGAGGGGAGATAGGAGGCATTGGAGAAAGGGGGAGGATTTAAGATGTAAAGGCAACATGGGGATCTGGAGAGGGGGTACTGAGAGACAGTAAGGGAGAGAGGGAGAGGAGAGCGTAGGCTGTTACAGGTTTTGCTGGTTCTGCTGCCTGCAAAATCCTCTTCTTTGACATGTGAAAGGAATGTGAAGGTGCAAGACAACAGGAATTAATAAATAATCAGTAACACTCTGTGCTTTTCAATTGCAAGTGTTTTATAAACATTAGCGAACCTTCCTGAGCTGTTGGAGAGGTATTTAAGCCGTATTCCATTTTCATAGATAAGGAGATGAAAGCTCTGGCTTAAGTCCAAAGTTTTCAAAAGCAGAAACTACTTTTAAGAGCGCTCTCCTTCACGCTCAGCACCAGAACGCCAAAGGGATTGGTTTCACAGTTGCCATCACTGTCAACGGTGTGCTGATTACTCCTGCAAAGCCAGGTCTAAACCTGCGCACCCAAAAGCAGCAACATCTTCTGAAAGCTCAGGCTCTGTTGGCTTGTTGGGTTTCCCCAAAGTATGTATGGAGAGACGGGTTTACGAGAGAAGCAGATTGGTAAAAACTTTGTAATTTATTGCTGTTGCACCACGACAGGAATGGAAACAAAGACTTTGCGGGTTCGAGACGCTTACAAAAAGGGCAGAGTAAAACAAAGATCCAAAGTAAAGCCTTCCAAGTAAAGCCATTCAGCTGTGCAAATGGGAAGGGAAGCAGAGCATGTTTTCAAATCTTTCTACATCTCCCGTAAAGCCCAGGCAGATGGTTTGGGTGCATTTCTGTAAGTGTGTGATGAATATTTTATCCCTGAAAGGAATAGGAAACATAGGCGTGTGTGTAGTCACCAGCTTCACTGAAGTAAGGGAGATACAATGCTGGACTTCGTAAAAATAAACGTGAATTGGTAGTTGAGGAAAGAAAAGAAAATATTCATAGCAGTACAATTAAAAAAAAAAAAAAAAGAAAAAGAGAGATTTATAATTCTTTTCTTTGGAATGCTGCATTCCCAATTTGAATTGTTCTGTGGCCTCGTTTGTTTCGAAGACTAACGTCTTATTTGCCTACCTGCAGAAATGTGGGTGGTGGAAAAGCCTCCAAATGCCGTTGAAATGACAGATGTTACATTTCAATTAGCCAGCAGACAAAACAGGAGGGAATCACAGAGCTTTCACCCAGAATATAGCAGTCAGGTAGGAGCAGAAAAGCAGTACTGATCAAAGAGAGCAGGTTCAAACCCAGTCCTAGGCACGTGCTGCACGATTCCTACCGGGAAATATCAGCGATGTGCCGAGTACAGTTTCAGGAGAATCTTGAGTGTCATAGCAGATCGGTAGGAAGATGTAAGAATTGCACCAGGAATGCTCCTTTGGGGATCCCCAGTGCACAAAAACGAATAAAAAATTGCTGGGAAAAAAAATTAAAAATCTTAAGGGGTCCCTCAAAGGCATTTTAAAATTTGTCTCAAAGCGCTGGCATTCCTGTGACAATCAGGTTTGTGCTGTGACACAGTTTTGCCACTCTTGCAGCTGCAGCTCCCCACAGAATCACAGACCTGTTGGAGTTGGAAGGGACCTCTAGAGATCATCTAGTCCAACCCCCCCT